>MBAC02011847.1:0-15870 GCA_001712635.2 Nothophytophthora sp. Chile5
CAGGGCAGTTAGAGCGGCGCTTCGCGCGATCGTTTGGCGATCAGCGTGCTGCGGCGCTGCAGCGATTCCTAATTATATAATTTGGCTTGAAACTCCGAGGATGTTGGTGGCTATATCGCGCTGCAAGAAATTTATTTTTATTTCCAGTTCCACCAGTCCTGGAATAGTACTGTTTGGCGATCCTGTAAAAATACTGAATCCGGTTAGTGTTTTGGGTAGAATAATCCTGGACTCCAACGGTAGCGTTACTACATGTACAATCCGCCAATGCGCCAATGCGCCAATGCGCAGCCAAAGTCGTGTCGTATAGCACAACATGCAAGATGAAATGCAAAAGCTGAGCAATCTATACCGGTGAGAAGATCTGCTTGTCGTGCGAGCGGAACGACTCCTTCTGTCCGAACACAAAGCAATACACGACATCCGAGCAGTTAGTTCCGTTGGCTCGGTTTTCCAAATGGCTCCACTCCCCACTAAGTACGCACCTCGCTCGGCGGCGGCGACGAGAGCTGGTTCTCCGGGTTGGGATCGTTGGAGAGCCCCTGGTAGTCGGGCTCCAGCGGCGCGCGCTCCAGCAAGGCCGGCTGCTTGTACACGTCCTCCAGCACGCTCTCCAGGTCGTCCATCTGGCGCGAGCGCCTCGAGTCGATGATCACCGCCTGGTCCAGCGGCAGGTTCAGCGCCAGCTTCGGGTAGCGGGAGTTCACGAACAGATGGAAGGCCAAGGTGAGGAACGGCAAGATGATGGAGAACGTGGCCGGCAGCGCCACCTGCTTGGTGGCCAGCACCGACGCCATGATGATCTGCGAGAACATGAGCGCGCCGACGATGAAGCGGTAGAGCGACGGGAAGAACGTGCCCGTGGTCTGCGTGGATGGGTCGTGGACACACAGCGCGGCCCAGCGGTAGACGAGGTCCGACAGCAGCAGATAGGCCAGCGCAAAGTAGTTCAGGATGGGCGCGATGGCGCAGAACACCAGCACCAGCATGAGCACGAGATAGTACTCGGACACTTGGTCCGTGGCGCCGAATTCGCCCGGATTCGCCAGCGACGTGAGGCCAAACCACGGCGACGAACGCTCCCGCGGGGTCAGCTTCGGAGCGAACGTCTGGTAGATCGCCGCCTTGACGATGGGGGTCACGCGCAGCAAGGTCAGCGTGAGGTTGAGGCCCGTCTTGACCAGCAGATATGTAATGAAGAAGGAGGACTGCACGGCCACGGCGTCGCTGATGATGGTGAGTACGGCGCTCACGTCGGTCAGATCCGTGTTGCCTGAGCCTATGACCGCATCGATGACCGTACCGCCGATAATGGGCAGCAGGAAGGTCACGTAGATTTGGTAGACCACCAGCTTGTTCAGCAGCGAATTATCCACTTGGGACGCGAACGCGTGGCCTTCGCGCTTCGACAGGATGCCGAAGATGATCGGAGCCAACGCCGTCATCACAGACAGCATCAGCGGCGAGATCTGCTCCAGCACCGACTTGATCCACGGCTGGTTATCGATCGCAGTCTTAAGCCACGCCCACTTCTGCTCCAGCGACGCCACCTTGGCGAACGACACCACGATACCCGTGGGCACCGTCCAGAGCAGGATGATAGCAGTCGTGAGCGCCATGGAGATCAGGAACCACGTCTCCTTCACGTTGAACGAGATGCCGATGTTCTCCCACACCACGTCCTCCGCGTAGGCGGCTGGCTCGATGTGCATCTGCGTCGGGTCCGCGCTCTGCAGGATCTGCGTGCAGGACTGGGCGACCTTGAGACTGCGGAAGGTCACGAAGCCGGCGCCGCGCATGATGCCCAGCTTCCTGTTGCCCTTCTTCTCCTGCCTCTTCAGGCTCTTAATGTACTGCGACTCCACGTCGTCCTCGTAGTCATTGTCCACGAACGGCTCGTGCAGTGTGGGCATGCCATCTTCGCCTAAGGTGGGGGTCATGGCTTCATCCGTGCCGTTGCTGGACTCCACGAGCTGGTGGGCGATGGCCGCTTGGTTGCGAGCGAGAGAGCGCATCTCCTTCTCCACGGCCTTGTTCAGCGCCTTGAGCTGCTCCTGGTACATGACCACAGCGTCCACCTTCTCGCCGCCCAGCAGCTTGTCGCGGGTCATGACGCGGTCGCCGGTCTTCGCGCTCTGTGCCAGCACGTGCTCCAGTTTGTTGCGCACTTTGACGCGTTCCTTGACCAGCTTCTCCAAGTCGCTGCACTCCAATGCCACGAACACATGCAGCACCGACTTGGGGAACAAGAGCTCCAGGTAGTTGCGCAGCGTCTGCTCCGTGCAGAGGTTAGGAGGCAGCCCATTGAGCACCACCGAGTACTGCTGCGGGTGCTTGCGTCCCATGAACTCGTGGCGCCGACGGATGTACTCCACGTACTCCTGCCAGAGCAGGAAGCAGGTGGTGAAGGACACGAGGTACATGGTGGCCACTGTGAGCCAGAAGCGCCAGGTTTCGTCCGTGTCCAGATGCGACAGCGTCATCTTGTACAGCGCGTCCAGCGAGTCGCTCCTCGCGTAGTAGTAGATGGGGAAGTTGGCGGCCGAGCACACGACGGCCACGGCCGTCACCTTCTGGCAGAGCCGCAGGAAGCGCAGGAAGAAGAGCGTGTCCATGCCGCACTGCTCGAAGAGGACGTCGTCGCTGGTCGCCAGCAGCGCCCGCGGCCACGCCAGCAAGCCCGCGTCATGCGCGCGCGTCACCGTGGTGTTGGCCGTCTCGGGCTTGTCCTCGCGGCAGTAGTAGGCGCGCTGCAGCTTGACGCGCCCGAGCTCGAAGCACAGCCAGCCGATGGCGCCGATCACGGCGTACACCTTCAGGCCGTTGAGGATGGTGGTCGAGGGGGTCAGGTCTTCCGTCGCCGCGGAACTGGTGACGGAGGCCGCCGCGCTCGCCGCGTCAGCCATGGCTTAGCTAAAGGGCGGTTAGCGACAAGAGGTGGATGGCGCCTGGTTGGGTTATCCACCTGCAAAAATAGTCTCCGGTGAACGGCAGCGGGCGAATTTCGAAATGCGCAGGTTGCTTTTGTCGGGAGCTTACCGCAGCGCAGCGAGACAGTCGCGAAAAGGTGGTCAGTTGTGGGAGCAACGGTAGAAACCTCCCAAACAGACTGGCTCCGATCTCTCCCGTTTATCTCCGAGAGGGACAGACGGAAATCTGGATCGGCTTGTTGCAAACACCGCTCAAAACAAAAAGAGGAAGAAGGGGTCAGAAGAAAGGGGTGGGTGTCGAGCGAAACGGTTGCCAGCAGTGCCCAACGCCAAGTCAAAACACGCCGAAGCCATGAACAAACGTGAACAGCGCGGGTTACACTTGTTTTTGAGAGTTTGGAAGAAACGAGCCATCCAATCGATCTTTTCGTCTGTTTGCATTTGGGTGGTGATCGGCAGTGCACAATTTGCTTTGCTCTATGCTAAGCGTACGCTGAACTTGTTGCAAGCCGTTTGTAAATTCATGTATCGGACGGACGCGGGCAAAGAATGTCAACGCGATAGAGAATCTTTGCGAGACAACTCATGGCATTCCGCAACGTTGATGGGTGCGTGAGCTCTGATAATCTATTTGTGGGTTCAAGCCGACCCAATTTTGTCCTCGACATTCAAGCGAGAATTGGCCGCGTGCAAGAATCGGTGACAAAAGTTAGCGTAACTTGATTCTCCCAATAATAGATCAACACCACCGTCAGCCACTATTTTCATTCCACCAAATATCGACCACAAACGGAGTGAGAAGAATCAGTTTTGCAGTTGCCGTCGCATGCGTTTTGAGTGGCGCTGAGTGGCAGTTTTGGCCAGCATGATCACGATTGCCCGAGTATCGCTGGCCCGCCTCGGCTATCGGAAGCGTCGCCATAGTCAACTCTCTGAAGCGTAGCCATATTCAAGCGCATGTTCGAATGACGAGCCATTTTCGAGTGCGCATCCGCTTCGAAAGGTCGTCTATTTTGCCGGATACTTGCTGCCAAGTGATGTATACAGTATATTGTATATTGTATACTATACTGATATCACCAGTCACGGGTTTGGCCCATTTCGGAGCGGGATCCAACTGCTTCTCTGCCGCTTAAAGATCGCGTCATTTTAATCCAAACGTTCCAATTAAACGACTACAGCAACCACATATCGTGCTGCCATCTTTCACACACAATTGAAGCTCTCAGCCGGAGGGGCGCGTGCCTCCTCCGTGTCAGCAGCATTCGCAATCCGCAGCATCGTCTTAGATGGATGAGCTCAAGGTGACGCTGCTCTCTTCGCAAGACGGCGAGGGCGATGCTCCTATGGATGCCGCCCCCTCTGTCCCCGGTCTGTCGCGCCGGTCGCCCCGCATTCGCGACTTCAAGATCCGCGCCACGGGCGCGAAGCCTCTGCCGACGTGGATGTATCCGCCGGACGGCGAGGCGCATGCGCTCCACGTGCCTTCCGACGCCCTAGCCGCCGTCCGCGACAGGCTGGAGACGCCGCATCCGAAGCTGGGCGAGTGGCGGTCCACCGCCATCTGCGGGAACGACATCCTGGCCAGCGTGTTGTACTCCTCAGGCATCGTGGCGGGCAAAGCCGGCAAGCTCACGCCACTGGCTCAAGCGCTTGTGGCTGTAGTGCTGCACTTCTTCCGCTACATTTACGAGGAAGCCGTGACTGCCATCCCACTGAACGGCGGCTCCTACAATGTGTTGCTTAATACCACATCCAAGCGCACGGCGGCAGTGGCTGCCACGCTAGGAATCATCTCGTACTTAGCCACTGGCGTGGTCTCCGGCACCTCGGCTTTGCGATATCTAAACACCCAGATGGACGTCGAGGTCGTGCCTGGTACAGTGCTGTTGCTCTTCGCCTTCGCCATCCTCTCGATAGTCGGGATCGCCGAGAGCTCCACGGTGGCGCTGGGGATCTTCATCGCCCACGTCGCGACGCTTACTCTGCTAAGCGGCTGCTCGTTCTACTATGCCGTTCAGCATCCGGAGATCTTCACCACCAACATGCAGACGGATTTCCCGAGTGTGAATGTGGCTGGAGAGCTCGTGCAAGGCAACGTGTTGACCGGCATCTTCTTCGGCTATTCGTCAGCCATGTTAGGCATCACGGGCTTCGAGACTTCGGCGCAATTCGTGGAGGAGCAAGCCCCCGGGGTGTTCCGCAAGACGCTGCGCAACATGTGGTGGTTCGCCACCTTCTACAACTTGTTGCTCTCGTTTCTATCCCTCGCGGTGCTGCCGCTGGAAGGTCCAGGTGGGATCTACAGCGATAAGGACGTGGTGCTGGCTAGCATGGGTCGTGTTGCAGCTGGCAAGTGGCTCGAGCGCTGGGTTTCCATCGATGCCTTCGTGGTGCTGGCAGGAGGTGTACTCACCTCGTATGTGGGCATCACGGGCCTCGTGCGCCGCCTCGCCTTCGACCGAGTACTGCCCGCGTTCCTCACACACACGAACACTTGGCGAGGCACGAACCACCACATCATATTGCTCTTCTTCGCATTGCAGGCCAGTCTCGTGATCTTGCTGCATGCAGACGCCACGGTGCTTGCCGGCGTGTTCACGTTCGCGTTTCTAGGGGTGATGGCGCTCTTCGCCTTCGGCTGTATGCTGCTCAAGCTCAAGCGGGTCGATATCCCGCGGGATGTCCATGCGCCATGGTGGAGCTGCATCTTCGGACTGCTGATGGTGCTGCTGGGATTACTGGGCAATCTGCTGGGAGATCCAGCCATCTTCACGTACTTCGCGCTGTACTTCGTGGTCTTCGCTGCCATCATGTTCCTCATGCTGGAGCGCGTCTTCATCCTGCGCATCCTGCTCTACATCATGCAGCAGCTCTGTCCGTCTCGAGGTGTCCAATTCGACGAAGATATCGAAGCAGCGCGATCGCAAGGCAAAGTCAAGGACACAGCGCCTCGGACAGGCGCCAAAGGCGGACGCACCATCACCGCGGCACTGCAGAGCATCCACTTGCCGCCCATTGTGTTCTTCTGCAAGGCGCCGGACCTGTCGGTGCTTAACAAGGCCATTCTGTACGTCCGCACGAACGAACAGACCCACAACCTGCGTGTGGTACACGTCAGTGAAGACGCCGACTTGGACCGGGACCAGGAGAGCGTCGAGGTGACGCAGGCAGATGTGCAACGGCGCCAAGTCGAGAGAGAAGCGGTCGAGGACATGCGGGAGATGGCCCGCGTGTTCGACCTCACGTACCCCAAGCTGAAGATCGACTTCGTGCACGTGTGTGGCGCGAGCTTCGACGCCGCGCTGGTGCAGTGGCTGGCTGGTGAGCTTCACGTGCCGCCCAACATGATGTTCATCCGCCAGCCAGGCACGAAGCACATCCATCAAGTCGCGGCGCTCGGCGTCCGCGTCATTACCGGATGACACGGACGAAAGGGTACACCTTGAAGTGAGAATATAGTGTGGACCACCTATAGTCAGAGTGAAATGAGGCATCAACTGGAGTTTTCTTCATGAAAGTAGGCTCCATCAGCGTACCCATCGTAACCCGGGTAACCCAATCTTTGGGAAATTCCCAAGCAATTCGACGGACGAAGATGGAATACGTGAAGAGTGTGGTGCGTCTAGAAGCCTCTCTTGCTGGGAGGTGAGCGCCTTTATGGACGCCGCGCTGACGTGTGCGGCTCTGTGACGTGGTGGTGTTTGTAGCGGAGTGCGTTCCGTCCGCGGACGCTGTTCGCATCCGCTTGCCCCGTGCTAATCGCCGTGAGTTTGCTCCGGAGCTCCCATGGTAACGTTACGCCTTCGATGTCCGCTACTGACGCTGCTTCCGGGGTTTAGACGCATCTCATTGACTTATCTGTAATACGTGCGTGTGCTCTGGCCTGTGGATGACGCAGGCGTGTCGTTCCTGGCTCTAGATACGTTGTGCGTGTTGAGCTGCGTCGTGTTGACCCAACTGCTGGGCAACCTTAGCGCCGTGTACAGCAACTTCCACCGCTCGCTGGAGCCCAAGCAAGCGGGTGCACCCGATGCAAAGATCGTCCTGAAGTACGAGGCCCCCTCCGTCTCCATTATCGCTCTCTACGAGCTCAAGGGCTTCACTATCTAACTCACAATCTGCTCTTACGTGTATGTATATTACGCTACTTAGCCTTCTGTCGCTGACACAGGTCCGACGCTGGTCGTTCCTGCTGTATGCACTACAGCTCACGCTGCTGGGCGTCACACACCTTCTGTGCCACAAGAGCTCTACTGCCACCGGAGGGATGGTCCTACTTGCCACGACGGCGCTCGTGTACTGCCGAAGCGGCGAGAACGTCTTCCCCATTGCCGGAGCGCAAGAAGCAGTCATCGCCTGGGCTATTGGGCCGATCGCCATGCTGGCCACGGCTCTGTATCTGGTGGGTGAGGCGCCTTGGGCCGTCGTGCTGTACGCGTACCTCGTCATGCTCTTCGCCTGGGCCTTCCTGATCTTACAAAGCGCGAAGGACGCGCCGTTCGAGCGGCGGATGGGACGCGCCGACACGTCCGTGGCGCTTCGACTGGGCTTCCAATGGAGTTTCCAAGGGTTCCTGCTACTCTTGACGTCTTGCTACGGTCTGCTGTTCCTGTTTGGCATCGGAATGGGCCATCTGGGCAACGTTCTGCTGCTGTTGACGATCACGAAGCTGAAGGATCTCAGCGACGACTTCCGCCATGAGAAGCTGGATGCTCTGCCTGTCCAGCTTGCGAAGCTGGCGGTGATACTGAGCGTGGGGCTCATCCTCTCCATCTTGGCGAGTGGCTTCTTTCTCTTGTGAGGTGAGGAGCTCGCAATGCGGTCGTTCATTCATTTGGGGGAGCGTCATGGTCCGAGATTAATGTATAGGGGGAATGCTGGCGGCCTTGCTTCATATCTACATGGCCTTATAGAAATGTCTGCCTCGACTGTCTTGATCTCTGACTGGGTGGTTGTCGGTCTCTCCGGATCAGAAGGACGCGGGGCTCGCCTTGATGGCGGTGGGTGACACAAGGTGGATGATCTGGACAGCTTATCTGCCTGTGGGAGATCCGCCGGGCGGCGACGTGTCAGCTCCAGCGTTCGTGCTCTTCCGGAGCAAGCGGAAGAACGCTCGAGCCACGGAGAACGGCACGCGAGTCACCGGTCGTGAAGGTGATGAAGCTGGCGAAGACGACGCCGTCGGTGGCGAAGGCACCGCATTCCGGAACTGATTCGAAGCGGTTCCTCCACTGCTGCCACGAGCTTTCCGGAGCGAAAACCCGTGGAAGGCGCCACCAAACCCCGAGGATGCCGGGGGCTGAGGCACATCGTCTCCGTCTTGGACGGTGGCGGCCTCTTCACTGATGCGGTTGATGAGCCACGAGTGCCACTCCAAGAACGGGACGTCCTTGGCGATGATCTCCCGGTACCACATGTCGATGGTGAGGCGACTGGACGAGCTGAAGCAGCGCTCATGCAGGTTGTTCTCGTGGATGATGCTCTGCGCCGTGAGATGGAAGTAGTGGTGCAGCTTCTTGTGGGTCTCCATCTCCGATTCCGAGACCTTGACACGTGTCCCGTCTTCAGCTATCGTCGTGGTCGGGAACGCCGAGTACGGCGTCGCCGTCGTCACTATAATCGACCGCCTTCGCTTGATACTCAGCGGGGACAGCATGGGCGGCGTCGCTCTCGCACTCGCCTCAATCTCATCTGCCCGAGCCACATTGGGCATGACCTCCGTGTTGCTGGGCTTCTCATCTATGATCTCGTCGTCGTCGTCGCTCTCTTCGTCGTCGCGGTCCATCACCGCTTCTGAGAAGTACGAGACGTGCTCCAGCAGCTCCAGTTCGCGCTGTAGCCGCTTACAACGAGACTCGGACGACAGCAATTGCTCCGTCAATGTGTTGCTCTCCATGTGACTTTCATCGCGTTCCTCCTCCGCCACTTGGAGTCGTTTCCTCACGGCTCGCAGCACATCGCTTTGCTCACGGCCTGTAGCAAGCAGCGCACCTTTCTCACCCTTCATCTTCTCCATCGCAGCCTTCAACGTGGCGCGTTCATCTTCCATTTGCTTGGTGTAGGCGAGTTCGCTCTGAGCAGCCAGTACCTCACTCTCATGCGCCTCTTCCTGCTGATGTTCGGCCGCCTGTTTCCATTGCCGCAGAGCCAGCAGTTCGGTGGCAGAAGCCCGTTCGTTGGCCTGAAGTTCCTGCAGTTCGGCCTGAAGCTGCGCGATGGTGTCCAAATGATGGGAGTATCGTCGACCACCGTCAGCACTCGGAGCAGCAAGGCCGCGACACTCGCAGCGGTCCACGAACTGCTCGAACTCGTCGGCCAGATCCGTCTTCTCCTCGTCCACGCGCGCAAACTTGCGCTTCCACTGCGCCACTTCCTGCTGCGTGTGCTCCAAGCGGCGCTGGTACGTGTCCCGCTCTACTGTGAGCTCCTCCGTCTCGGTCTCCAGCTGGATCTTGAGCGTCGCCACCTGCATCTGTAGCTCCTCATTCGCTTCCAGCAGGCCCAAGCCGTACTCGGCCGCCTGACGCAGTTCCTATAACGCCAGGTATCAACCACCCGACGTCACAAATCGACTCGCCATGCCGCCATTGAAAGACAGGGAGGGAGGACGTACCCGCTCGCGCCGGTCGAGCACCAGCTGCAGCTTCTCCAAGCGGCTCTTGTCGTCCACGGACGCCACGAAGATCTGTCCATCGTCACTGCAGCCATCGCCAGCCAAGCCATTCATATCAAAAACACACGGAACTTCAGTCTCGAGTGGTCGTTGCGTCTCCCCAAGCAGGCGGTCGTTACAGAGAGAGGGGCAATCAATACCTGACGAAGAGCTCTTCCTCCTCCGGCTGCTGCTTCTCCTGCTGCTGGTCGGGATGGCCGGCCAGCCCCAGGTCTGCCGCTGAGCTGCCACTGAGCCGCATGTCGGGCCACGAAGGCGTCTGTAGCGCGGAGCGAGCGATGGAGCGGCGGGAGCGCGGGGGACGGAGCGCGTCGAAGCGAGTTGCCGACTGATTCGCCTTTGGGTGCAGAAAAGGAAAGGGATAGAGGGGTAGGGTGACGAATCAGCCGTAAATTGGGCGAAATTCCGCTGTCACATGTCTCGTTTCTGTGGCGCCTTTTAGGTTGGGCGCTGGCTTATTTTGGGCCAGATGGCGGATGAACCCACATGGAAAGGTACACTGGCCCCTCTGTTGAAGGGACGTTCGACTCCAGCGATACATGTATGCCTTGCAGACGACCTGCTGCTTGGATCGGTGCGCTTGCTGCAGATGTTGCCGTCCTTCCCGCCACGAAGTAGTCGAGGAGCTGGGCTGCGATTGAAGACGGAGAAGATGCCACAAAGCAGCATGGCGGATCTTCATGCGACGTGAACAGCACCGAGCAGATGTCGTTGCTCTTGCTGGATATCCGGGACGTCGTAGGACAGTTGATAACCTCAGACGAACTGTATACAAGTGTAATAAATAACCACTTGAAAGAATTCCTCTACCCCGCTTGAAGTCATGTTCCGCCCTCGTTTCGAGAGCATTGCATGCGCTGTTGGACCAATACCTTTCCTGTCTACGCTGTCGGGAGTTCCCCAAGCTCGCTGGCCAAAACCTCTTGCCGGTGACAGACATTACAGCACATTCAGCAACTTGACAAAGAAATACACGAGCTGCAGAAAGCACACTGCCTCTCGCCTATCCATATCCACAGGGTGTCTGCAAAATCTCAACACAGGTACACGCTTCAATTTAGAATTACGAATGTTAGCGTTTTTGCTGATTGCGATTAGATGGCTCCACAAAAAGATATTCATGAGGACGCTCCGTGTCCTCCTCCTGGTATCCAACGACCACACCCTCGTTATCTACAACTTTGTATGTGCGCATGGAGAATTCCCCTCCATACAAACTTTCATATATGTCGAGACAACTGCCTCCTCCTCCACTCGTTTTGAAAATGCTCAAAATCAGCAGTAAATTTCCAAAACACCCGGCTAAATATCGTAAAAACCACCTGCAAAATACAGAGACCCGCGGGTTTCAAACCCGTTTTACAACCTCAGTATTAAAATGGACTGGCCCGACTTGCCAGAAACAAAACCCGCGGGTTTGATACACAACAGCAGAAAGCGGGAAGGTAAGGAAGCAAGTGCGCGCGCGCATTGAACCAGCGGCCCGACACCAAGATGGTAGGGAAACCTCGGCTAATGCGGCGCCTTGGAGCTTGCCCTGCTCTTGCTGGGACTGTGAGGCTGCTTGCTAACGCCTCGCGTTGGTGGTAGGCGACCCGCAGGCGGAGCAAACAGGCGGCATCGTCGGTGCTGGAGACGCCGGACGTGTCCAGTTCCGAGTCCGAGAACGAGTTTCTCATCGGTGGAACGCCAGTCAAAGTGCGTGCGGGAAGCGGCTTCCAGACGTTTTTGCGTGTTGCTGCTGGCTTGTATGGCTTGCTGACTGTATGGTTCGGGCTCGTGTGGCCTTGGATATGTGGATTTGGCTGCTGTAGCCGCGGCCGAAGTTGCGCACGAGACGCGTCGCGTCGGCCGCCGCTTCTCGGATAACGGACATGGCGCACGACAATGACGACGCCGCGTCCGACTCGCCCGAGGTGATGCGGCCACCTAAACGCCGTCGTCAAGCCGCCAAGATCGATGTGTCGGTACGTCACGAGCCTTGGCGGATCTTTAAGTGTGTGCCGCATGCGGACTAATTGGGAAACGCGTGTTTTTCGGTGGGTTTGGGCTGCTTCCAGACACTGAAGGATGCTGACGAGGACGATGCGGAGGAAGAGGATCAGGACGACACCGAGACGTACCAGGAACAGGCGGAAGAGCCGTCGGAAGAGGAGCATCTGCCGGAAGAAGACCTTAATCGACGCCGTAGCGGCCGCGCGCGGAAGCGCGTGCAGCCCGTGATTGACCTGTCGGAGGAGGATTTCCTGTCCAGTAGTGACGCGTCGGAGGAGGAGAAGCCCAAGCCAGCGAGGAAGAAGAACGGCAAGGGCAAGCAGAAGCGGAAGCGAGCAGCTTCGTCAGACGAGTCGGACGCGTCGATGGACTCGGACGACGGCAACTACGTGCAGATTGTGGGGAGCACGAGTGCGCGTGTGGGTGACGGGCTGGATGGGTTTGTCATCGACAAGATCCTCGCTCACGAGTCACACACGATGAAGGAGTGGAAGAAGATGTGCGCCAACAAGAACACGCGCTTCTTGACGGACTGTTCCATCTTCCTCCCGGATGAGGACGAAGAGACGAAGGAGGAAGACAAGGAGACGGACAAGGACAAGACTGCTGACGTGGCAGCGGCGGGGAAGGGGGAGGCTGAGGACGAGGAAGAAGACGAAGGCGAGGAGCGGTTCCTGGTGAAGTGGAAGAAGCTGTCGTACTTGCACACGAGCTGGCAGACGGAGAAGGATTTGCTGGAGACGGACAAGAACGCCAAGGGCAAGATCCAGCGCTTCCTCGAGAAGGAGCTACGTGCGGTCTACTCGCCAAACGTGCAGGGCGACGAGTACTTCAACCCGGAGTTCCGTCTCGTGGACCGCATTCTGGAGATCCACGACCGACCGCAGGACGACTTCGCGCCCGACGACGAATCGACATTAGAGGGAGAGAAGAAACGGCAGTACTTCCTGGTGAAGTGGAAGGCGCTCTCTTATGACGATATCACGTGGGAGCGGGAGACAGACGTGGGCGACGACGCGGCCGTGCAGCTCTACAACGAACGCATCATCCGCGCCGCCAAGCGGTTCAAGAAGATCGCGTTGGCGAAACACACACCATCTCACACGAGCAAGCGCAAGCTGCATTTCCGAGGCTATACAGCGGAGTCCCCGCCCCCGTACAAGGAGACCCAGAGCTTCCAGCTGCGCGATTATCAGCTCACGGGCGTGAACTGGATGCTGTTCAATTGGTACCAGAAGCGCAACTCGATGCTCGCTGATGAGATGGGACTCGGCAAGACTGTGCAGACGGTCATGTACATCAACCACTTGGCGATGGTGGAGCAGACGCCGCGTCCGTTCATCATCGTCGCGCCGCTGTCCACCCTAGGCCACTGGCAACGCGAGTTCGATAGCTGGACCGATCTTAATGCAGTGGTGTATCACGGCTCCGCATCCGCACGAGAAGTGCTGCAGAACTACGAGTTTTTCCTGTCAGAAGATGAATTGGCACGCGCTGAGGAGCTCACAGGGAAGCGGCCTTCGAATGGGGCCGGGAAGCGCTCGTCCCCTCGTCCGAAACGCAACTGCTACCGCTTCGACGTGCTGATCACGACGTACGAGATGGCTTCGGCGATGGACCTGTCGAAGTTGGCGCGCATCGATTGGCAGTTAATGGTGGTTGACGAGGCGCATCGCCTAAAGAACCGGAACTCGAAGCTGTCCAACATTCTGCACAGCAAGTTCACGTACGAGAACATGCTGCTGCTGACTGGCACGCCGCTGCAGAACAACGTGGAGGAGCTCTGGGTGCTGCTGAACTTCCTTGACGACTCGAAGTTTGCTTCGAAGGAGGACTTCCTCGCGAGCTTCGGTGAACTCACGGACTCGGCCCAGGTGGAGCGTCTGCACTCGGAGCTGAAGCCGTATCTGCTGCGCCGCATGAAGGAGGACGTGGAGAAGTCGCTCGCGCCCAAGGAGGAAACCATCATTGAAGTGGAGCTCACGGTGCTGCAGAAGCAGTACTACCGCGCTATCTACGAGAAGAATACGGAGTTCCTCTCGCGAGGAGGGAAGAAAGGGAACGCGCCCAGCTTGATGAATGTGCTGATGGAGCTGCGCAAGTGCTGCAACCACCCGTTCCTTGTGAAAGGCGTGGAAGAGCGGGAAGTGAAGCGCTTGTCCCTGCAGAAGACCGAGACGAAAGATGAGATCCAGCGCCAGATCCGGGAGAGTCTCGTGACGTCCTCGGGAAAGCTGGTGTTGCTGGATAAGCTGTTGCCGCGGTTGAAGGACACGGACCATCGCGTGTTGATCTTCTCGCAGTTCAAGATTATGCTGGATATCATCCAGGACTACCTCTTGCTGCGCCAATACAACTGCGAGCGCATTGACGGCAACATCACGGGCAACGACCGTCAGTCAGCCATTGACCGGTTCTGCAGAGAAGGCAGTAACGCCTTCATCATGTTGCTCAGCACCCGCGCTGGCGGCGTGGGCATCAATCTGACAGCGGCTGATACGGTGATCATCTACGACAGCGACTGGAACCCGCAGAACGATCTGCAGGCTCAAGCGCGCTGCCACCGCATCGGACAGAAGAAGAGCGTGAAGATCTACCGCCTGCTGACGTCCAAGACGTACGAGCTGCACATGTTCCATCAAGCATCATTGAAGCTCGGGTTGGATCAGGCAGTCCTAGGAGGGATTCGGAACAACGACCCCACGGCGAAGCTGAAGGGAGGCGCGAAGACCAACAATCCCAACGCACGGATGGCCAAGGAGGAGATTGAGAACTTGCTCAAGCACGGCGCCTACGAGATGTTCAAGGAGCACGAAAGTGAAGCCGAAGCGGCAAGCAGTAAATTCGGGGAGGAGAGCATCGACCAGATTCTCAGTCGAAGTACCACGATCGTTCACGACCCCACGCGGGACGCCGACGGCACGGAACGGAAGAACGCCATGTCGTCGTTCTCGAAGGCCACGTTCGTGAGCTCCGCGAACCCGGACGAGGAGGTGGACATCGACGACCCGAACTTCTGGACCAAGGTGATTGGGCTCAACGGCGTCGAGGAGCAGAAGCCCGTGGAGCCGTCGCCGCTCAAGAAACGGCGATGCCGTCGGAAGGTCAAGTCGTACTTGATGCAAGACGATAGCGGAGACGAAAACTCGGCGTCGGCGCGTAAGCGGATGCCATGGCAGCGGGAGTCGGCCAAGGACAATGAGGAGTACACGATTTCTGACGATGAGGAAGAGAGCGACGACGATGAAGGCGACGAAGGGCTGGTGAAGGACGATTTCTTAAGTGTCCCCCCAGAGAAGAAGCGGAAGCGGTCCCGGACACCGAAATTGCCGCTCTTTGCGCACACGGAACGGATCGCAGACCTGTTGGCGACGTATGGCTACGGTCGTTGGGACGATATGGTGCGGCACACCCCGGCGTTACACTCGTATCCGCAGAAAGAGCTCAAGAGGTTCGTGCAAGAATACCTGGCCGGCTTGCTCCGCGTCACGACGGCGATGCCATTATTCCACCGGATTGGCCTCGAGCTGGAGCCCAATCAGGTGTACATGGTGTCGAATACACCGCCTACAGAGCGCGTAGATCACGCGTCCCCCGTTGGCAGCTATGCGTTTGAGCTGAACAGCGCGTGTCGCCGGTACCGGTTCACTGCGGCCATGCTCAAGGACATGAAGGTCACGAATCTCCTGTCGGTCCCGATCCCGCCGCGCATGTGGAAAGTCGACTTGGCCGGACGAGCGTCGCGCACGCTCCGCCCGAAGCTACAGCAGATCGAAACCATGTTCAAGCTGAGCCAGTTCGTGCTGCTCAAGTTCGTGCCGACGACGCCGCTGATCAATCTAATCAACGACCTGCAGAGGGTGGGCGACGAAGCAACGGTTCGGAGAATGATCGAGTCGGGTACGTTGCCGGCAGTGGAACCCAATGCAGCGTCTGCTAGAAGCGATGCTGCTGTGGTCTCGATTGCAAAAAGCGAAGCCCCAGCATCTATTGAAACAAAAGTCAAGGGGGAAGCACTGGCGAGCAAGGCCGCGGAAGTAACGGAGCCAACTCCAGCGGCGAGCGAGAACTCATCAACAGCCGAAGCTCCTAAGCAGGAAGAGCTGACACTTGCCAAAGCCGCTGTTGCCTTGGAAGCACCGACGAATGAGCGTGCGAACGCAACGGAGCCAGCTCCAGCGGCGAGCGAGAACTCATCAACAGCCGAAGCTCCTAAACAGGAAGAGCCGACAGTCGTCGAGGTCGCTGCTGGCTTGGAAGCACCGACGA
>MBAC02011851.1:0-18584 GCA_001712635.2 Nothophytophthora sp. Chile5
CCTCCTCCGTCTTCTGGATGAGTCGCTTCTGCAGCGTCTGGATCTTCTGGAGCAGCTCGTACGTGGCCGGATCGCTGCCTTCGAGCTTGCGCCATCGATGCACGTTCATGGGGTTCTCCAGCTCTTCGGACAGCGCCTTCACTTTGGTTTTCTCCTGGAGCAGCTCGCGTTGCAAGTGATACACCTCGCGCTTGAGCTCGTCCGCCTGCCCCACCTGGTGCTTGGCGATGTAGAGCTCGCGCTTGAGGTCCGTGACCTTGAGCTTCAGCACGCGGATGTCTTGCAGCCGCTCCTGGTACTGCGCTTCGCCTTTGCTGAGCGTGGACTGCTGGATCTTGAGCTTCTCGTAGAGCAGCGCCAGCTCGTCGTTGCGTCGGATGAGCTGCGTGCCGAGGATGTCGCGCTCGTTGATGACCTGGTCGTACTCCTTGCGCTGCTCCAGCGCCTCGTCGTCCATGCGGCGGATCAGCGTGCTGAGCTTGCGGACCTCGGCGTCCTGGTTGTTGATGGTCTCCTCGTTGGCGGCCAGCAGCGCCCGCAAGCGCGCGAGCTCGCTCTTGTGCTGCTCCTTCTGCTTCTCCACCTTCTGGTGGTCGAAGTGCTCCTTCACGAGCGCCACGTCCTTCGCCGCCACCTCCTCCTTCAGCTGCTCGATCTGGTGCGTCAGGATCTTGAACTTGCGCTTCATCTCGGCGATCTCGTCTTGCGACTCAATGAGGTTCTTGCTGTACAGGTTGCGCTCGCTGCGGACGGCTTCGTAGAGCTGCTGCTGCTGCTTGAGCTTCGTCTCGCCCTCGTGCACCTTCTTCTGCAGGTCGTGGTTCCGCATCTCCTTCAGCTTGGCTTCCTCCTCGGCCTGCAGATACAGCTTGCGCTGCTCCGCAGCCTCCATCCCGTACTTCTCGCGCTCCTTCTCCAGCTGGTAGATGAGCTTGCGCTGCTTCGCGGCCTCCAGCTTGAAGCCCGCGAGCTCCTGCTCCAGATTCTTGGCCACCCGCTCGTTGGTCTTGATCTCGTCCTGCGCGCGCCGCACCTTGCCTTCCACCTTGAGCGTCTGCTTGATCTGCATGGCCTTCTCGCGCTCCAGCGCCTCCAGCTCGGTGCGCGCGTGCTCCTCGTTCACTTTGTCCAGATCCAGATCGCGCTGCATGCTCTTGAGCTGCGTCTGCAGCACCAGCTTGGCCGTGTGCTCGTCCTCCAGCTGCTCCTCCAGCTGCTGCAGCACGCGCTTCTCCTTGTCCAGCTTCCGCGCCACCGTGCCTTTCTCCAGCTTCACGCGGTGCACCTCGTCTTCCCGCGCCTTGAGCTCGCTCTCCAGGTTGCGGCGCTCCACCTCCAGCTGCATCGTCTTGTCGCTCTGCTCGTTCAGCAGGTCCGTGAGCTTCTGCGTGCGGCCGAAGAGCGTCTCGTAGTCGCGCACGTACTTGTCCATCGTGCCGCGCGCCTCGACCAGCTGCTTCTCCAGCGCCGCCACCTGCGTCTGCGCCCGCGTGAGCTCCGTGGCGCCCTGCGCGTGCTCCGTGCTCTTCTTCTCCAGCTTGAGCTTCACGTCCTTGATCTCCTTGTCCAGGCGCTCCTTGCGGCGCAGCTCGCGCTCCTGCTCCGCCGCCTTCATGGCCAGCTGGTCCTTGAGCGTCTGGATGTCGCTCTTCTGCGAAGCCGCCAGCGCGTCCATGTCGCCCAGACGCCGATGCAGCTCCTGCAGCCGCTCGTGGTCCTTCTTGGCGTTCATCTCGTGCTCCTCGTTGGCCCGCATGAGCTCCTCCTTGGCGCGCATCACCTCCTTCAGCATGCTCTCCTGCCCGGCGCTGAGTCCGGAGCCCTGCTCCACGAGGCGGCCGAGGTTGGCGATCTCGTCCTTGAGCTGCTGGATCGTGTCCTTGGCACGCAGCTCCTTCTCGTGGGACGCGTCCACCATCTTCCAGGCCTTCTCCATCTCCTTCTTGAGCGACGCGATCCGGGACTGGTCCTCCTGCGACAGCTTGAGCGCCGTCTGCACCTTGGCGGCGTTGTTGATGATCTCCGCGTTCAGCTCGCGGCACTTCTTGATCAGCTTCTTCTCCTGCCCGTTCGACTTCTTCAGCGCGCGATGCAGCTTCTCGTACTCGAGACGGAACCGCTCCAGACTCTTGTCGCCCTCCAGCTCCGCCAGCACCTCCTGGAAGTCGGTCTCCAGCGCCTCCAGCGACGTGGCCTCCAGCGCCGGGTCCTCGCCCGCCAGCTTCCCATCGCTCGGCGTCTCGGCCGCGTCCTGCGTCCTGCCGCTCATGCTTGTCGCACGTGCAGGCCAAGCCAAGGCGTCGCTTGCTGCTCCCGCGAAGCTGTCGTTTTGCGTCCGCCAAGGCCGACGACCCACCGCCATATCCAATTTTGGCGTCTGCTACTGTTATTTATAGCGGCCTCGACGCTCATGAGAAGCTACGAGGCTCGACCTGTCGGTATGGAGGCAGAGGGAGGAGGCTTGCGGATCGAGAGCAAGCGCGGGAATGAGAACAGAGCCAAGCTGGAGAGGATGGAGGTAGCTACTGGTACGAGTGGATTGACAGGCTGGCAGGGCTGGCTGGACTGGCTGACTGACAGGCTATTGCTGCACTTCCCAGATCTCGGCGAACAGCTCAATGACGTCGCTGAGGCGCATGCGCTGCGGCAGGTCGAAGGTCCGGCGGACAGACGACAGGCCGTCGAACAGCAAGTGCGTGGGCACGGGCGGCGGACGCGGCGGGCTGCAACGCGCGCAAAAGCAAAAGCACAGGCAGTCAGTCCCTTCGTCGCCCCTCACTGCGTCATAACGGCGCGCCACGCACCGAGTCTGAGTGGCCGTGAGCCAGGTTGAGCGCGACTCCTGCCACGTGTTCAGCCCCACGTTGAAGAAGGGCCCGTTGCGGCCCTGCGGCCACCAGGCGTCCGTGTCGCTGGCGCCCGCAGCCATCTGGAAACGGTGCAGGTACCGCACCAGCCAGTCCAGGATCTCCGCGATGGCCTGCGTGGCCGCGTCTTCGTCCGTGATGTTGGAGAACGCAAAGCCGCTGCGCTGGTTCACGAACAGCGACGCCTTCAGGACCGCGGCGGCCTGGTGGTTGGCTGCGCACGAGCTCAGGAGTGTCTGGTACTGTTCCATACAAATGCAAACCCATTCAGAAATGACGTAAGTCGACATCATCCTGGTCCTTCCAGCTACTTGACTTAGACGAAGCACGTACAGCTTCCGAGGTGACGTAAGGCGAGCGGTCGCCAAGAAGCAGAAGCAGCGGGATGATCGGTGACGTCACATCTTCGCTGACGCCACCTCCGCCTTCTGTCGGGGAGAGAGGTTTCCAGGAGAGGAGACCATTGGGACACATGGCGACGACGCAATCCAACGCGGCGGAGCGCTCCATGGCCACCTTGATGGCCAGGTCGGCACCGGCGCCCACGCCGCAGAAGCCCACACGCTGGATGTCGTGCTTTTGCTTGAGATGCAAGGCCGCTTGCTGCACGATGAGCACGAGGTCGTCCACCGCGGCCTCGGACGGCTGTTTGCCTTCCTGGAACAAGTCCAGCACCAGCACCTTGTAGCCTTGCTCCGCCAGCTTGTCCGCGAAGGAGATGGTGGTCAGTCCGAAGCGCTCGGTGGCGCCGGCGCCCGCCGCGAACTCGCGGCTCACGCGGCTCTGCTCGGCCACGAAGACGACGCCCGTCACGACTCGCCCGATATGCGAGGCCGGAGCGACGAAGTACGCGTCCTGCAGCCGCCCAGGCAGCGCCTCGGGGGTCGCGGGTGCCGCGTGCATCGGCGTGTGGTCCAGAGGGAACTGCAGGGTCGAGCCTGCCCCCGCGTACAGGAAGCGCGGGCGAACGATGCCGGAGACACTCATGCTTCCCAGCGACTTTGGCTTCGAGCTTTGGCTTGCGTTTGTTGCTGCCCCCCAAATAAACAGGCCGTCGGAACAAGCAGTTGCAATATTGGTATTGTTTTCCCAGCAATAGATTGATTTGGCAGTCGGAAGGGATCTTCTCGGGCGAAGAAATAGTGAAAAAGCGTATCGAATATTGTTTACATGCGGCGTTTCAACATGAGCGAAAGCAATATATTGTTCTCCAATCCTTGCCTGTCCTTGAAGAGAGGGTACCGAGTACCAGCGATGGACCCGACCAGTCGCCAGCATCTACACAAGAAAAAACCTCGGTATACGGAAGACGGCAGAGGTCCTATAACGTAAGCCCTGCTACACTCACAGATCATAGTCAGTGAAGCGAGGTCAGATCTTATCACATCCTTCTTCAAACGAGTTCGTGATGGCTCTGGACCGGCAGGCAGGACACGTCATTCCGTTGTCCGTTGAGGGGGGCAAAACCGTTTTGAAACGAGACGAGGTTGTTCGTTGAGGGACTGCCGAGCGACGGATCATCATTCTCGAAATTGGCGCCGCGCAGTTTGGCTCATTCACACAACCACAGGCCACGCGTTGGATCGAGCAGCGGCCGAAGCACAAGGCGAGCGGGAAAGCAGACCACCATGAGCGTCGAAGAGAGCCCGAAGGCGGTCGCCAAGTCCACGGTGCGTTTCTCCTTCGCTTGCGCTGCCTTCTCAATGCCTCGCCAGCGTCAGCGCTGCACGGGAAGAGAAGATATGGCCGTTTTAGGAGGAAGAACACGACTCTGATCGTGTTCGTGTTCATGTGCACATGCTTTGGATGCTATCCAGACGATGGACCAGGCGTGGGAAACGGAGAAAGGCGTGCGCAAGATGGCGGACCTGCTGCGAGGCCGCAAGGGCATGCCCGTGCGCCACGCCATCGAGCTCGGCAAACGCGTGGAGTACTTCCGCGGCGACCGACTGGCCACGTTCCTGCTGGCCAGCCCCATGGCAAAGAAGTACTTCCCCGAGCTGAAGACCAAGGAAGACGTGCACTCGGTGGGTCTTGCGCTGGTGCAGAACAGCTACATCCACCGCTCGGACCGCGACGCCAAGAACAAGAAGGTGCTGAAGCCCAGCCCCAAGCAGGACTTTGCGCCCGACGGGTACTACACGTGGATGTACGAAGGCTCGAAGACGCTGCGAAACATCATGACGGCGCTGCTGATCATCGGCTTCCTGGTGATCACGTGCTTCCCCATCTGGCCGCAGTGGGCCAAGGTGGCGCTCTGGTACATGTCGGTCACGTTCCTGATCTTTATCGCCATCTTCGTGGTCGTGCGTCTCTTCATCTTCTTCGTGCTCTGGATGATCGGCTACGAGTACTGGCTGCTGCCCAACATCTTCGACGACAACCTCTCGGTGGCCGATTCGTTCGTGCCGCTGTACTCGCTGCAGGCCACGGGCGCCTCGGAGCGGATCTACCGCCTGGCGGCGCTCGTCGCCTTCGCCGCGTTCTGCGTGTGGGTGAAGAACCAGCCCACGGACTTTGACGACTACATGGAGCTCACGAAGCAGTTCACGGACGATATTTACAGCGGAAAGCTACTGAGCGATATGTCACAGAAGGACCAGGACAATATCGACGGCGTGAAGGTGCCGGATCTCGAGGACCTGCTGCGGGACGACGACGAGAATGACGAGGACGACCAGGAGGCCAACTTTGACCACATTTTAGACGAGGACGACGAGGACGACGCCAAGTTCTCGGAGGCGACGGAAGACGATGACGACGAAGAAGAAGTCGTAGACCGGGATTTGTAGAGGCTGCAGACTGGCGGATGACCAACACGTAGTATTATCGCGTATTTGATCCAGGGCCAGCTGATGCAAAACTTTTCGGTTGCACTAACGCATATTGCAAGTGGAAAACTTCCGTAATCATGTGCCTGGCGCTCATTTGCGTCAAGTGTTGGGATTTATTAATGCAAATGCAAACAAAGAGGAGCAACCGGTTTTGCATTGGGTCCGAAGAATAACAAGCGGGCAGGCTTCTGCATTTCACATCTCATCGTCAGCTCCAGCTCCAGCCCGTCGTCCCCTCACTGCCAAGGAGTCAAGCTGACCTCGTCGTAGACAACCCCGTTGCGGTTCAGTACAAACTGAATGTTCATCGTCTGCTCCGTCGCCTCGACGCGCAAGTAGCCCCAGTCGTTCACGTGGCTCACACTCCATTCGCCCAGTTTGCTGGAGAACCCCTGCTTCTCCAGCCCGGCGCCCGCCGAGCCGACCACAATATGCACGGGGCCTTTGCCGTCGGGAATGCATTTGCCGTTGCGCACCGCACAGCTGCGTTCGTACGAGTGCTGGTGACCCACCAGCATGAGATTCACCTTGTGCTCCCACAGCAAGTCCTCCATCTCCTTGCGGAAATGCACACCCACCTCGCCGTCAGCCTCCTCGCCCAACTGCGTGGTGTACATCATCCGGTGCGACGTGAGCACGACCCACGGCGTCTTCGCTCGGTCCACAGCCTTCAAATCGTTCTCGATCCACTTGTACTGCTTTGAACCACGGCGCCAGTCATGCTCCGACGACATCTGGATGACATGCACACCGCCGTAGTCGAACGAGTACCAGTAGATACTGTTGCCATTAGCCGGAGCAACCCATCGGTGGAACATGGGCACCGAGCATTCACCCGACGAGTCCTCGCCAAAGTTGGCCCAATCCGGATGGAAATCCATACGGCCGTCCGCCCCCACGGCTCCACTCGGGTCGTTCGCACCGCCCGTCATGTAGTCGTACTCGTGGTTTCCGATGCTTACCATGTACGGCAGGCGCGTCGCGTACGGCTCAATGATGTGGAAAAATTCGTCCCACATGTGAGCGTGGCCGCGGGCGTAGCTGATGTCTCCGAAATGCAAGAGGAACCCATCGTAGCCGTCCACCACATCCTGATACGAGCGCACGGCCGTGGAAGTGGCGGCAGGCGCGCCATCCACTCCCATATCAGCGTAGGCGAGGAACTTGGCGTGCTTTACAGATGGATCTGGACGGCTCATGAACGAGTAGACAGAGCTCCAGCCATCCTTCTCGCTGCCAAACCGGTAGAAGTACCGCGTCCCGAGTTGCAGCTTCGTCAAAATAACAGTGTGCATGTTCCCTGGATCGCGAAACCACTGCTGGCTGGTAAGATTCGCCGGTCGGTTGCACAGATCACTGGCTTTGTATGTGGCCGAGTGGCCTTCAACATGCTGTGTTAAAGCACCAGGATCAAGGCCATACGTGACGACGGGTGTCTCGTCCGACGCCGAATTGAACATCACTGCCATCTCGTCAACATGCGACGTGAAGGCGATGTGGCCTTGCTTCGGAGTGGTAAACGCCTCCTTCATGCCAATCTCCACCTTCCCAACGGCCGCGAAGGCGTTGCCGCGCGGCTGGAAGTTGAAGTACTCGACCGTGTAGTTACAGCGCATCATATACAGCGACGAGAAGCGCATGGAGGTTGGCGGCGGCGCGCCATCATCTCCTGGTCCATACGCGTCCGTTACGCCCGCTTTGACCAAGAAATCGCGGTCGTGGCTCTTGGGGCCGCAGCTCAGGCCCACAAAGTCCGTAGGATGCGGGTGCTTCACGCCACTCCATGTCACCACCAGGTCCTCGCCGTCAGCCAGCAAAGGAGGCGTCGCGGTCAGCGTAACGCCATCCGCCTGTCCATCCAGATCGCCACTGTCCACATCGCGCAGGAAAGCTTCCGCGTCATCGCGCGCCGCGTCCCACACTGCATCCGAGCGCCGCGCCAGGGGCAAGTGTTCGTTCTTCAGCGCCTCCTTCAGCGTCTCCGCGTACCTGTACTTCAGCGCAGGCTTCTCTGCCCGTGCGACGCCTCCAGCGGGCGCTAGGAGAGCAGGGAGCACCAAAAGAAGAGCGGCGCTGAGCGACGCCGCCTTCATCGCCGTTCTCAAAGATTCTCGGTGTTTCTCGCTTGTCTTCGGCGCGGAAGAATTCCTTGTGACCCAAACTGTCAGTTCAAGTTCGCATCTTGTGTGGCTGGCTCGTCACGATTTGGGTTTCAGGGAAGAGCGACAAAACCAGCCCTTTTGGCAAATCAAGGACGACTTTCAAGCAGGAAAGTGGCGTGTATACTCCTCTTTTGGCAGATGGATGTCCTCTCTCACATTCTGGACGCTTTGAAACAGCAAATTGGTGCAAAACAAGTCCGTTTTTATCAGGAGGATTTAGTTTTTTGTGTGTGACAAAATGGAGGCCATGTTTCATGTATGCATTTTAGGTCTGTATAGGCTACAGATTTGATTCCTGATCAAAACGCCATCATTTGTATACACCAACGTATCCGGATAACCTCTGTCCAGAGCCAATTTCGAAGCGACTGACGGACAGCACGGCGGCGGCTAAATTGGCGCCATGGGGATGAACTTCTGGCACTCGACGCACTAGTACGTGGCCCTCACTGTTGTCGTCTTGCTATGAGGTACGAGAGGGGATAACGCTGGCACCGGCCGTGCTCCCACCGCGTTGTGCGATGTGTACTACAGCTTGTACTGGATGAGAGATGTGACGAAGGCCGACTTGCGGAAGAAGAACCCCCTGGATCGCAAACACTTGACGGACGAGGAAATCGACAGCATCCACCTCGCCAACATCTCGCGTGAGTATTTGTGCTGCGATAGCTTGTGCTTTCTTGCTTTTCTCTTGTCTGAGCGGCACACTCAGTGCGGGGTTGCTCACCAAGGTGATGGATGATTCCGTTATTCGTGTTTGCATTGTAGTGCTGGAGGAGATCGGGCCACGCTTGCGCGTTCGCCAGATCATTATTTATACGGCGATCATCTTCTACCGCCGCTTCTACCAATCGTAAGACCCTCGTCTCTCTCTAGTTCTCTCGGAGGAAGGACCGCCGCATCGCTTTTGATCTCCCGACTGGCCTCTAATGTGCTGCATTGATTGGTTGCAGGCAGAGCTTCGTGAACTTCGACCCGCATCTCGTGGTCGGGACCGTGTTCTTCTTGGCGTCGAAGGTGGAAGAGAGTCAGTTGTCGCTGACGACGGTCGCATCCGTGCTCCACCATTACACGACGAGTACGTGACTCCGTCGCGTCATTGCTCGTTCGTTCGGGCGGATCATGACGAAGGCTCGTGTGTGTCGCACAATACGCTAACGCTGCACTTTCACGGTGCAAACACCAGCTGGCGTCGATGAGGACGAATCCATGTATACGTTCCAGGACAAGGACATTCTCGAGTGCGAGTTCTACGTGATCGAAGCGCTCCAGTTCGACCTGATTCTCCACCACCCGTTCCCGTCGCTTATCCAGTACGTGTGGAGCAGTTCGTGTGCTGGCATATTGCTATCGCGCTGGTTTGCTGGTGCTGTTTGGTTTCCAGCCTTTGGCCTCCTATCCAGATTCTGCCTGCCTCCTAACGGCTGCATGCTTGATTGGTGGATGCAGGTTCCTGGACGAGTTTGAAGTCCACGAGGAGTGTCTCCAACTCGCGTGGTGAGTGCCCTGCCATCTGGCTGAAGGAAAATTGACCATCCTCCACCTTGAGGCTTTCCAACTTACTAATGCCAACACGCGCGCTTGCTGGGGGTTCGAAGGCAAATGGTGCAGTACTCGTACCGGACGGATATCATCCTCCTCTACCCGCCGTTCATGGTGGCGTACGCTGCTGTCTACATTTCGTGCCAAGAGGCGGGCTACGATGCTGCGCAGGTGTTTGCCACCGTGAACATCAAGAAGGAGCTGCTGATGAAGGTCGTGGGCGCGTTCGAGGAGGCGTTCGAGGACGAGAAGAAGCTGTACGAGGTGCAGGCGACGGCGCTGGAGCGACTGGAGGAACTCATCCCCGACGCCTCGGCTTCAGCTGAGACGGAGGCTGCCGCCAGTGCCGGCGCCTCCTCGGAAAAGTGACAAGATGCATGTGGATGCCGGTAAGATAGGAAAGAAGGAGTCGAAAGAGAGGGCCTTGTGCCCGCATTTTCCACCCGCTTGCTGTTCGAACGCGACGGCGCCGCAAGATCATTCCTGCGGTCGAGTGTTCGATTCTTGCAGATAAATTTTGCGGAGAAGACGTGGCGTATCCATCCAACCTCGCGACTTTTTTTAGGTGGTGGGTTAACTTGGTGTTGGATGGGTGCCTCAGAGAATGAATATGGATACATACACACATCCTGCAAGTTGCAGTGCAAGCGGCTTTGACGCGGAAATTGATCCCGAAAAGAATTGAGCTTTTCTGGATTGATATTTTCGTGGTGGACGCTCGAAGCCTCAAACTCACGCAGAGATGACGGTCGGAGGATGGGATGCTTCGCCTTTCGACTTGATTTTCCACGTGTACTGTGTACCGGTATTCATTAGTCTGCTCCTGCTTCTGAAGGAGCCTTCTGAAGGAGTCTGCGCCGGGATGCGCGCAAGATCTTTCGTCGCGGTTTTGGGTGTTTGGGCGTAGGATATCCCCACGTCACCGATACTTCGACGAATGCAACACAACATGCGTGGGTTTCTGGCTGCTCCGCGCTAAAATTTGCAGTCTGGAAGTCAGCTTTGATATCTTATTGCCGCTATTCCCACCTTCTGGAGCTTTCTCTTGCAGTCTGCAAGCGAGTCGACCATACAGGCAAGCTGATATGTATCCCGGCCGATGGTGGGCTGTGTGTTTTTTTTTGACACGTCATAAACAGGCAAATGCGGTCTTCAATGCAAACAGCAGGTTCGCGAGGCTCTCGCGAAACAATTTTCTCTCTGGCCCACCACATACAGTTTTGCGCTGGTGGTTTCGCTGAACGTTTGTGCTCACACTCAGTCGCTGGGTTATTCTCTGGCTACAGAGCACTTTTGCAATCGCACAACGACAACTACATGCATGTTTGCCAGAATCCAGCTCTCCAGAGGATTGCAACGGGCCAACGCCGTGCACGTGGTCATACCGCAGGCAATATCTCGGTGTACCCGGCCTTTGGAAGACGCTGGGTGCTGGGGGTGTTGGGTACACACTGCCGAGGGCGATCCCTTGTCTATGCTTCACCTTCCCGCCTCCGCTGCTGCCCAACGACTTGGTGTTGGCAACAGCTTGCAGAGGGCAAGCCTGGCCGAGAGCGTATGGCAGACGAGAGCCTCTCGGAGTCCGAGTCGGAGAGAGTTGGAGGGCTTTTATCGTGCCAACCTCTCTTGAGGCAAAGACTCCCCAGTGGCCCTCGATGGGCAGTTTGCTGCAACTGCAAACTCAACTCGGTTCGGGCAAACTCGCATTCCCTCGATCGCGCCGAATAACCCGTACCGGTACGGACGACCCATCACATTGAACCTGCGGCCGCAAAGAAAACGAAGGCGCGCCATTGTTCAAAAACCTACCCCTGCATCGGGGAAGCTGGAATTGAGTGAAGACAATCGCCCCTTTTCTCCTCTCTGCCCGCCAGCCGTTTCTTGAAGCCCTACCTCTTTTGCGGACTTTCTTCCTGCAAACAGTCGCAAAGCGTTGCCTCGGGCACTTCTCTCAACTCCCAACTCGCGCACATCTGATTTCAAGAGTTTTCTTGAATTAGCAATGCGAGAGTTTGCAAAAATAGAACCGTAGCGAATACGCCAGGGTATCCTGTCCTCAAGGCATTTTTACCTCTCCCTGAAGACAATAACCCACAGCCCTAAAAGCCGGATTCCGATTCTGGCGTGGACGGTAGTGCGTAATTTCGGACGTGTTTGTTGAGAAGCTTCGAATACAGCGCCCCCTCTGTCCGTCTGTCTTTGCTGTTGGGAAACCGGCCGGCCGGCGGGCGAGCCACTGGGCAGCAGCAGCAGGAGGAGGAGTGAGAGCGGACCTCTGCCCCATTCTCCAGATTGCCAGCTTTTGTGGTCAACTCTGGGATTCGCCGCCGCCCCGCACGGGAAGTTCAAGTTCGGCTGGTCTGGTGTCTCCCCGTCGGACCGGCGAGCCACTCGTCTCTCCCTCTCACTTCTTCTTTTTCCGGCGCGGCGGTTCGACGCGATTCGACTCGGGCAGCCCGAGCTACTGGCAGGCAGCGCTGAAGCGGGAAGACCCACTCATTTCCAGCAAATCCCCCATTCGCCATCATGGTCATGCAAAACAACCTGGTGACGATGCCCAGCGTGCTGCACACCACCATCGCCCACGTGTCCAAGCCCACGGCCACGGGCGCGCACACGTTCACGCAGTACCTGGTGCGCGTGTCGGACGAGCGCTCCCCCGGCCTCAACTGGACGGTCTACCGTCGCTATTCGGAGTTCCGCAATTTCAAACTGGCGCTCGCGGAGGCGATCAAGCGAGGAGACATGTGCGCGCATTGCGACATCATGTCCAAGCGCACGTGCTTCGTGCTGTTCCCGCACCGTCGCCTGTTCGGCAACCTGCGCGAATCCACGCTGGAGGCGCGTCGCGTCGGACTCAACGGGTTCCTGGACGCCGTGGCGAAGCACGCACGCACTTGTCGAGAAAGCTTGACGTGCCAGACGCGTCCGCTTATGGACAAGTTCCTCATGGTGAACGACATGCGCTACACGTATCTGAACGTCGACATGAGCGACGCGGACCAGGACCGCAACAGCAAAGTGGCGAGTGACGAGAAGCGCATGAGCGGGTTGCCAAGTCGCACGTCGTCTATGGTGAGCCGCCTGGACCGACTGAGCGACTACTCGGACTACCGCGATGAGGCCGTGCGTAGCTGTACCGAAGAGTGGAATACCGCCAGCACCGGACAGACTGATCCGTCGGTAGATCAGCCGCCTGAGATCGAGACGACCACCGCCAAAGAGGCAGATGTGGAGCCGCTGCAAGAATCGCAGTTCGAGGAATGCGGGATGGTGACGAAGCGCAAGACGATGCCCAACCTGTTGGTGTACAAGAACGACCGTCGGTCGCGCACGCGTTCCTGGAACGACAACGGGACTCCTCCCGCCGCTCGACAGAGCCTTGCGTCCGAATGGGAGCGCCCCAAGCCTCAGGCAATCACGAGCACGTCCACGTCGCGCCACTCGGACCCGGGGCTCGCCCGAAACGAGCTGCTGAACTTCACACGCGGCAGCTTTTCCGGTGGCGGCCGCCCTCATCGTTCGGAGGGCAACCGCCAACGTGCGCGCATGAAAGTGCATCTGTCGTCCGCGGCCAAGCGCGTCAAGAAATTAGAAGAGGCGGAAGCGCGTTTCTCGGTTCAGCAGCAGTCCCGGAAGCCCAAGTGCCTCCCGAGACTGGAGGCGATCATCGAGGAAAGCTAGCTGCGCTCTGTGTCTCCATGTTACGTCAACTATCGTCGAAGCACGCCGACACGAGACGGCGCTGCGGACTTGTACACTTATCTATCACGAACCATAACTTACAAACACGTTTCACGTTTTACACTTCCCATTCCGAACGTTGTGCTTTGCTGCATGTGTTGCACATCGTCTTGCATCGTGTCTCTTCGAACGCCTATCCATCATTTAGGCTCTTCATAATCAGCTACGCGAGGATAGAAGCAGAGCGCCGTTCAGCTGATAGCGCAGGAGCATGCGCTTCGAATAGCGAAACGATAAAGCGGGAACATATTCTCGTGTGCCGTTACGCGGCGTGTTGCTGGAGCCGTGTTGGAGGACATGCTCGAAATAGGCAGCATGTTGTTGCTTCCCATGTGTTGGACTCCACCCAACGCGTTATGTCTCCCGCCGCTCCTCTCGGCTAATCTGGAGCTGAGGCGGGTGATCATAGAGCGCATGTCGTTCACCAGTAAAAGTTTATCTGATGGAGTTCCCTCTGGCCCGGCTCCGGGATTCCCGGCGGGAAGTATCGTTGCAAATCGAAGAAGCACTAGGTGGTGTCGGGTGCATTGCACGTGTATGAGGAACGATACACCCAGTCAAGACTTCTTTCTGACTTCATGGTGGGTGCTGGTACCGTTCGGAACAGTTGACTCAGCTGTTGACCCAGCAAAAGTATTCGGAACGGTCAGCGCTCGTTCGAGATTTTAGACCGTTCCAGCCATTTGTTGTAATGACTTTCTGAGAACTTCTAGAATGGAATTATCGACATTTTGGTATTTCTAGGGAATCTGAGCAGACCAAAAAAAGGAGGCAAAAGAGCAAACCTAGACACAGAATCTGAATCTACACATCTGATAAAACCCAGGCACAACTTCACTCACCCAGTGACGACGCGCACGCCGCCGAGCGACGCGATGGTGTGGGCGAAGCCGTAGTTGGGCTGCTTGATGAACATGAGGTTCTTGGGCTGGCTGTACCTGCGCGCGATCCACTCGACCATAGCGGGGCCGAACGGTCCTTCCACGCTCAGGAAGTTGAGCTTGAGCTTGAGGTAGATGTGGTCGAACATGGACACCGTCTCCTTGAAGCCCTCCGGCACGGGCGTGCCCTTCGGGTGGCAGTGCACCACGTACAGCGTGCTGGTCTGCTCGTTGGTGCGCACGTACAGGATGGCCTTGTTGATGATGTTCAGGTTGGGCGTCTTGGCGAAGAAGAAGATGGCCGGCTCGTTGATCTCGCGGATGGTCCGCGCGATGGTTTTGCCTCCGCGAGCGCCGGTGCGCAACGCGAGGGTCTCGCTCGCCTCGTCCTCGTCGTCGCTGCGTGGCGACGGACACAGGCGTTGCATGCAATACATGCAGATGCGCAGCAGGAACGTGCGCTCGAACATGATGTACACGAGCGAGAGCACGGCGATGAAGTAGAGCGAGAAGTAGGTGAGGATGGTCGGGTCGCCCAGCAGGTTCCCCATGAAGGTGGTGAGCACCATGGACACGCCCAGAATGCAGCTCCACCATGGCGCGATCACCGTTCGCGGCAAGTCGGCGCGCTTGAACTTGAGCAGCATGCAGCCACAGCCGAAGAGAGTCATGAGGCCCAGGAAGGCGTACGTGTACACGCCAGATAACGTCTCGGCATCGCCGTGCAGAATCAGCACCAAGCTGGTGGACACCAGGAAGTAGCCGATGATGATGAAGTGGTTGGTGCCGCGCAGCGAATTCACGTGCAGCAGGAAGTCCGGCAAGATGCGGTCGCTGGCGAGGCGGCGGACGAGGCCAACGAAGCCCACGTACGCGGTCAGCACGGCACCAGAGAGCACGATGAACGCGTCGAACGCCACGGCGGTTTGCATGTGCTCGCCTGCGACTCGGAGCCCCATCTCCGCCAGGACTGTATCCTTCTTGTCCACAATGCCGCCGGGTCCGGCGAGGGGAAGCACACCCAGGGACAGCAGAGAGATCAATGGGTTGAAGACGGCCACACCCCACCACATGTTCTGTGCGTTCGGCAAAGGCAGAAGGGAACACACGCGTTAGCAAGACGGAGGCTGAAAGCACCGACAGGAGATAGGAAGGCTGCAGCTTACGCGTAAAGTCTTGGGGAACACGCCGTCGGCTTGCTCTTCCACGAATTGCGAGGACGACTCGAAACCGGAGATGCCCAGCATCGCCGTGGACGTGCCGAAGAAGAGGGCGGTCAGGAAATTGCCCGAGATGAGATCTCCCGCGAGGTTGATGTCCGGGAAGTCGGTGCCAAAGTTTGAGCGCAGGATCTCAAAGTCGTTTCGCACGATGAAGATGGCGGACAGCACGCAGAGCACTGCGAGCGTCATGGCGTGCGTGAGGAAGATGACCAGCGCCACCATGGCGCTCTCCGCAATGCCGATGAGGCTCAGCAGCGCGAAGAAGAGCAGCAGGCCGATGGTGGCCGGCACGATGGGGAGCGTCGGGACCTGCGACGCCAGGTAGTTGCAGGCCGAGGTGCCCGACACGACGCCCGTGGCGATGTACGACAGGATGGCCAGCGACGCCGCCACGGCGGCGATGCGCTTGGACGTGGTGTTGAGCAGGACGTTGTAGGACCCGCCGTTGAGCGGCACGGCGTTCACCACCTCGCCGTAGATGAAGCGGTACAGATACAGGATCCCCGCCACCACGGTGAGCGCCACGGGCGCCAGCTTGCCTGCCTTGGCCGCTACGAGACCCGACACGTACAGACAGCTGGACAGAATGTCGTTGCCGCAGATGGCCGTGGCCAGCCACTCGGACAGCTTGGGGTGGTCGATCGACAGATGCGCCTGGATCTCCGCCAGCTCGCTCTCGCTGGCCACGGCCGAGAACTTGTCCCCCCAGCCGGGGAACTCCCACGACTCGAGCGCGTTCGTGTTCTTGTCCACGTGCAGCATGAGCGGACTCAGCGGCGGCGTGGCGGCGCCGATGCCCAGGCGCGCCTCGCTCGGGATGGCTCCGTACAGGACCCGGTGTTCTTCCGCCATCCGTTCTGCGGCGCTGGACTCGGCTGATCGAGCTGGAGGGGGCGGGGCTTCTTGGCTTGGCGCGCTTCTTGCGTTGTGAGGCCAAGCGGTCGCCCCCGCCCAACTACAACTTGGGCCGCTGACTGTTGAGATCTCGGTCAGAGATCCTGGACCAAGCAAACAGCTGGGAAGACCGGTTTACCGGTGATTTCGGTAGAACTGTCTCATGCAAAGTGCTTGCGCACCGCACGCGCGAAACTCCCGGCGATGACGACGATGACGTCAGCACTTGCCGAAGATTCGATCTGACGGCGATGGAGCTCCTCCGCCACCGCCGGAGGCTGCTGTACTTCATCACGCCGTCCGTGGGGACGCGTGTGGCGCCGGAAGAGCTGCCGCAGATCGTGGAGAGTGCGATCCGCGGCGGGGCCGGCCTCATCCAGTGGCGCCAGAAGCCGTCGGACGCCGGGCTTGAGGCCATGAGTCCGCTGGTGCAAGCGCAATGGAAGAATCGAGGGGAGGCGCCGTTCCTGTTGGATGTGGCGCGGCAAATCCGAGAGGTGACGCGGAAGTTCAAGGTGCCTCTGGTGGTGAATGACTCGGTGGGCTTGGCGCTGGAGATCGGCGCGGACGGCGTCCATGTTGGCCAAACAGACGCGTCGCTGGCAGACGTGACTGGAGCTCGAGGTGATGCGCTGCCGTGGATAGTGGGCGTGACGGTGCGCGATGTGCCTCAGGCGAAAGCTGCGTGCGAAGGAGGCGCGACGTATCTGGGCGTCGGTCCAGTTTTCACGTCGAGCACGAAGCCCGAGGCGAACGATGGCGCAACCATTGGCATCGATGGCTTACGGGCGTGCAGCGCAATGGCTCGTCAGTATGATGTGCCGGTGTACGCCATTGGAGGGCTCTCTTTGAAGGAACGACGCGTTCAGCGCTGCATCCAAGAGGGAGACGCCGCCGGCGTCTGTGTCATCGCTGCCATTTCCGATGCCACTGACAGACACGCTGCTGCAGCAGACATCGTGACGGAATTGGCGCGTCTGTGAAAGCATTTACAACTTCGTGGGTCATCGTTGAGGATATCCGTGCAGCGTTAGAGGTCGTGAAGTAGACCCCCACGTATACTGCGCGACCTAATGCATCGATGCAGCCTGGAAGTACTTAAGCTATGAGAGACTAGCCCTCGGCATTGAGTGGAAAGGAACGATCCTTGAGAAAGGAATTGGCTTTTGCTTTGATGCCAGGTAAATCTGCATTGACGAAGGAGTCTGGTGGAGTAAATCTTTGCCATTGGGAACCCCTCATTCCCACGCTTGGAACGCGCTGCGACTACAAGTCGTTCAACTGCTTCACGTTGTTGCGCAGGAGCTCTTCGTCCGCGCCAGAAAACTGGGGGGCGTTTGGGATCAGCATAGCATCGGAATGCAAGCAACGAGTGGTTAGTCAAGAGTCCATCGCACTCTCCAGCGCGCATGATGCTTCCTTACCGACAGACTCTGCTGCAGCTTGCCGTCCTTGAAGTAGAAGAACGTGGGCATCGACTGCATGAGAGGCGCGCACCAACAAGAAGCCACATTAGAACGTGTCTTCTATCCAGCAACAAGATCCATCGTCCCACACTAAAACGGAAACGGATACTGCTATCGCACGTACACGAACGCCGGCCTTGGACGTGGTGTCGTTCAGCTCGTCCACATCCAGCTTGGCGAAGGCGATGCCGTCGTATTTGGCACTGTAGCAGCCATCACAAGATTAGTCGTTGACGCAGCCACGCGTTCGCCATGATAAGTGCCAATTAGAAGACGCTTCCTACCTGAGTTCGTCGTAGATGGGTCCGATCATCTTGCATGGCGGACACCACTTGGCCGTAAAGTACACGATCGCCTTGCCTTGCGCTCCCTCCTGCATTATCAACACGACATGGCATACGTCACCCCCGTGCGATAGTTGAGCAGGACGTATACGTGAAGGAGTGACGCACCGTGGCGATCTGTGTGTACGCATCGTCCGACCCGAGGATCTTGACGCGACTGCTCGCGCTCGCAGAGAACGCGCGGCTGCCACGCAGCGCGCGCAGGCCGATCGCCCGCGACGACACCACTCCGCGGATCATGTTCATCGATCGATCTTCCAACGAACTCCACACAACGAGAGGTGGCGTCGACAGCCATGATACCGAGGAGATGCCGGTATTTCTTCGGTAAGGTTACGCTGGAACACGTATGTGCGCCACATCAAACAAACGCCAATAATACAAACACGAAGGCTACAGTATACGTGTATACACGAATGTCGGTAATTTCGTGCTTCAGGCGTTATTTTGCTTGATCGAGGTGGCTTCATTTCCCACGACCCAATCTTTCTGATCTTTCGGGCCGTCCACCACGCAAACACCGTCCGACTCGACGCACGTGCGCTGAACACCCAGCAAGCCCGAGGTTAAATCAGCTCGCTAGGTGGACGGCAGTTGAGGTTCTAGTGGACGGCGTCCGCTCGTCTG
>MBAC02011852.1:0-14152 GCA_001712635.2 Nothophytophthora sp. Chile5
GTGGAGCTGATCGGCGTGATGATCCTCTTCGGCATCTACGGCTCCTTCGACATTGGCTCGGACGCACTCGACGAGTACTGCGCGACGGCGGACTTCGACTGCGACACGGACCCCGATCTGATTCCGGCCAACATCACGTCGCTCTCATCGTTCAGTGGCAAGTCGCAGAGCTACGGCATCGCGTCCTTCGCCGTGCTGTTCCTGGGCGCTTGTTGGCTGCTGGCACCCTTCGTGTTCAACACGGACGGCCTGGTGCTTCAGAAGTCCCGGGTGGATATCGCCAACTGGTTCGCCTGGATGATGCGTGCGCGTCACAAAGACGACGACCTCGAGGGAGAGTCCACCAAGAGCGCCAGCAGCGCGGCGTTGCAGCCGAAGGACGGCTGGGACGACTGGTGGAAGTCGGACGTCGACTTGATGGTGAACTTGGGCCCCATGGGGCGCTTGACCTACTGCATCCGAGAGCTGCGGCACCCGCTGGCCATGTACTACGTCTTCTTGACGGAGTTCACGCTCCCGTGGCTGGCGCTGTTGTTCGGCGCCATGGGAGCCACGTGGGCGCTGCTGTGGTTCGGCAACAGGGTGCACCACTGCCTCTCGAAGCACCGCAAGCTGAAGTCCCTCACGATCCGAGGCATGCTGTACATGGTGTGCGTCATTGGCGGCATCATGTTGGCACCGCTGATCGTCGGGTCCATCGCCGGTTGGTCCGTGCTCAAGTGCTTCACGTTCTCGATCTCGATGATCTTGGGCTTCAACGCCATCGTGCAGTACGGACTGGCCTTTAACGGCATCATGGGAATGGAGGTGGCGATGTGGAGCCCCGTGATGGCGCTTGGCTTCCTCATGGACATGATCGTGGGCTTGTTCCTGGTCATCCCGCTCTTCTTCCTGTCGCTGCTGCCGTTCATGCGCATCCTCCAGACGCGTGCGATGTACAACGGGGGCTTCTCGCGCTCGCTGAGCTCTGGCTCGGAGGTGGCGGCGTCTCTGTGCATCCTGCTGGGTCTTCTAGGCGGCTTCATCTACGGCTTCATGATCTCCTTCCTCTACACGCTGGGCTACGTGAACGACTCGAGCGACAACTTCATGAATCGGTCGTTCTACCACTTCGTGACCACGAAGCTGTCGAATGACGGCTCGGAGATGCTGAGCTTCATGGAGAACGGCTATCTGAAGATCACGTGCGCGACCGCCAGCGTCGTCGGAGTGCTCCTTTCGTTGCTGATCGGCCGCGTCCTGGGGCGGCGCCTGAACATGGCCATCGGCGGCGGGCTCGTGTTCGTCTCGCTCGGCCTCAACTTCATCCCCAGCACGTCGATCATCATCGTGTCGTGCGGCATGGCGGCAGCGGGCACGGCCATGATGGCCATGAACTACCTGCTGTACAGCTTCGAGATCTGCACCAAGGGCTGGCGCGGCAAGAGCGTGACCATCTTCCTCATGGGCTCCATGATCGGCTACTTCGCGCACTCGCTGCTGATGGCCAACACGAACGCCACGACGATCCGGGAGGACTGGGACAACAACCCCGTGAACATGTGGCGCTTCCAGCCGCTGTTCGTGGAGCCGGAGCTGCTGGCCGCGTTCTTCGGCGTGCTGTGGTTCGTGCCGGAGAGTCCCGTGTGGCTGCTGGCCCACCATCAGGAGGAGCAGGCGCGCGTCGTGCTCATCCGACTGCGACGCCGCCAGAACGTGAACCCGGAGGTGGCGCTGATCCAGAACGAGCTGGCGCAGACGGCGCAGGGCAACAACTTCGGCTTCCGCCTGGCCTTCGTGTTCTCGCTGCAGGCCGTGTTCGGCCTGATCATGTCGCAGGCGCTGCTGATCCGACGGACGCTCATGCTGCACGCGAGCGACACGGGCAGCGCCAACAACTACTGGCTGGTGTACTTTGCGCTCTGCTGCGCCACGGGCTTCGCGTTCGGCAGCTTCCTGGTGGACAACGTGCGACGCAAGACCATCCTGAAGGAGTTCCTGCCGTTTGTGTCGCTCGTGGCCTTCACTTGCGGCATCATCGGCGCCGTGTCGAGTGCGGACGGCGGCCTCGTGCAGACGCTGCTGTGTCTGCTGTACATCGCGGCGGGGCTGAGTCTCATGAGCGTCACGTGGCTCTCAGCCTTGGAGATGTTCCCGGCCTCCCGACGCCCGCTCTTCTGGACGCTGTCGCTGTGCGTCTTCCACGCGGCGCAGATCGTCGTGTACTTGTTGGACCCGTCCTTCGCGCTGGCGCACTTCATCCTGTCGGGCTGCTGCGGCTCGCTCACGATCGTGCTCTTCATGTTCTGCGCCAGCACGAAGCTGGGCGCCATCCAGCTCAAGAGCGAGAAGAGGCGGCAGAAGGCCATGCGCGAGGCGGCGCCCGAGGAGCAGGAACAGGCTGAGGAGGTGGACGACAACGCGCCCGACGACCTGCACCGCCAACAGACGCGCATCGCGCAGACGTCTGCGGCCATGAACCGCTCGGCGGGCACGGCCTCGAACCCCGCGGCGTCGGCGGCGAACGTCAATTTCGGCGCGTACTCGTCAGCCAGCAATCTCTTCGGGCCTCCCGCCAGCAGCGCCGCCTCTCAGGCACAGGCCAACGCCTCCCAGTTCGGCTTCAGCGGGGCTGCGAGTGCCGCAGCCACCGGGAACCAGTACGTGGGCGGCTTCAGCGCGGCCCCAAGCGCCCCTGACAACCAGTTCGGCTTCGCTCGCCTCGAAAGCTCCGATGCCTCGTCGGCAGAGTCGTCCGCGACGACTGCGCGGCGTCGGCAGATGACGCACCTGTCGTCCACCTTCGACTTCGAGGCGGAGTTCGAGGACGAGCACATCGAGGACATGCGGGCCAACCAGATCGGCTACCCGCGGGGCCAGCCGCGCTCCGTCTCGTTCCTGCAGTCGCAGAGATACCCGGACGCCGACCTGCACGCCGAGACCCAGTCCGTCCGTCTCTAGACAGACCAAAGGGACGCGTGAAGCCCCCAAGGACCCATAGGTAGTAGTAATCCATGTGCATGCTGTGCATTTCTTCATCTGCTTGTTGCATCGCTCTGCTGCTGCTTCCCGATGCTGCCAAGGTACGCTGGCGAATCATGACGCGGTGGATAAGTGAAGGACTAACCGCTCTCTCGAGCTGCTTATGTGCTATAGCTACGTGCTACGTCGAAGCCTGTTGGTCTACCCAGTGTGTTGTGTTACTGCCTAGGAGCAGCCGCTGCCGCCGGCGATCTGGTAGCAGGACGTGGAGGGGAAGATGGACATGATGTTGGTGAGGATGGTCCAGACGTAGGTGAAGGCGATGATGATGACGACGATCACGCCCACGAGCTTGCTCTTGCCGCCGTTGCGACGCATCTCCTGGGTCTCGGCCTTCTGGCGCGGGATGAGCAGCACGAAGAGCGTGGAGAAGATCTTGCAGGCGTACGAGCAGAGGTAGGCGTACGTGACCTGCTGGCGCACCTCCGTGTCGTCGCGCTGCAGGTCGGCGGTGGCGATGGCGAAGTTGGCGTCGATGTTCTTGGTGATGACCGTGGCGAAGGGCGAGGCCAGGCTGGAGATGGCCACCACGAGGCCGTAGAAGGCGGCCTCGTTGCCCTCCTCCATGATCTCCACCATGCAGTAGGTGGACACGATGAAGCCGATGTTGGTGGGCACCTGCTCCAGCAGCGGCAGGCCGAGCCAGAACCACTGGCTGCGGAAGACGTCCCAGATGGTGAAGAAGGTCGGGAAGCAGTCCACGAACACGACGCCGAGCTGCGAGACCACGATGAGCCAGCGCCAGTTCCAGTTGAGGCCGTACTTGCGCACGATGAGCAGCGAGCCCATGGAGATGAAGGCCGAGATGATGGTGGCCACGCTGCTGTTCACGGGCTCGACGGTGAGCCACACGCTCTGCAGCGGCGTGGCGGCCGTCACGCTCACGTACGAGAACATGTTGCCGAAGAACTGGTAGGCCAGCACTTGGTATACCACGCGGTACTGGATGAGGTCGAAGAGCTTGCTCACCTCCACCTTGACCGAGCGCCGCTCCTGTCGCTCCTCTTCGATGCAGAACCACGCCACGGCGCCCGTGACCAACGACGTGAAGGCGCAGACGCCCATGAGGCCGCCCACGCGGATGGAGCCCGCGAACGTCCCGCCGTAGTCCTCGGAGTTGAGGCCAAAGCCAGCCAAAGCCGAGGCCACCACGCCGCCGGCGTCGCGAGCCACCCAGATCATGGTCTGCAAGTCGCCACGGCGCTTCTCCCCCTCGCGCTGGGAGAGCTCCACGAGCGTGCCGCCTGCAGCTGTGAAGGCCAGCACCATGCCCAGATTGGCCACGATCATGAGCAGGATGAACTTGGTGCCGTTGCCCGGCGCGTCGTAGTTGATCTGCGCCAGCTGGTCAGCCGTGAGTTCGGACTCGGTGAGCGACGCCCACGAGTTGTCCGGGTAGTACGGGGCGCCTTCGGGCACCACAGCCATCACGAGCGTGCAGATCGTGCAGACGATCCAGCCGATGACCATGTACGGGCGTCGTCGGTAGCCGAAGATGGGGTAGCAGTCCGTGATGATGCCGAAGAAGGTCTTGAGCGACCAGGGCAGTGCGATGAGCACGCTGGCTGAGGCGGTGGCAATCCCCGACATGCGCAGGTAGTTGTTCAGGAAGGGGTACGTGAGGCTGTACAGGGCGCTGTACACCAGGCCGGCGCCGGCGTACTGCAGCAAGAAGCCGATGTAGTTCTTGCTCTTCGGATCCGGCGCCTCGCCATCTCGCAACGCGCCTTCCTCGAACTTGGCGACCGGGTTGGGCGACTTGGACTCGAGGTAGTCGGTGCCAGCTTCGATCTGGAGGCTTTTGCTGAGCCGAGGCGTCGACAAAGCAGCTTCGCGTTGAGCCATGGCTGCCTGGCTGTCCGTGCCTCTGTCTTGGGACTGGATGGGTGGCTGGACGAGAGGAGATTGAGGAATGAACTTCGTTGCCAAGCGGGCAGCCCAGCCAGCCTCGGTTCGGGAGCGAGGCAAGCGCCCGTCTTAGGCAGCAGGATGCTCGACTTGAGGTGCCTGGCACCAACGGAAGAAGTCTTCCCGGTCCGCTCGGGGCCACTCGAGTCTCGACGTCACGTGCCGGTCGTTGTCCTCCTTGACAGACAGCAGGACTCGAGTCGCATGGCTCGCGCCAATCAGAAGCGCGAGCGCGTTACGTGAGCCGCCACAGTTCGCCAGCGTTCTGCGGGGAACGAAGTGCTGTTGCCGCTCGACTGACGGGTGGAGAAGTGCCAGGTATGACGTGATATGTCGCTGCGAGATCGTTGAACTCGTTCGGGTGAAGAGCACGGGCGAGACGAGGCGAGCGACGCGGAAGTGCGCAGTGTGAGCAGGTGCGTCTTGCAGTTGCTTGGCGTTTGGGGGCACGACCAACTGCGGGAGGCTGGCGGATGCGGAGCCATATCCGCCTGGAAGACGTGCCGAGGGTCGAGGCCGCGATCCGTCGAGATGCAGCGGAGGTGCGCAGTTAAACGATGGGGGGAGGGGATTGCCAGCTCCCTGGGTCGACTCGGCGACTGACTGACAGCGAGCCGCTGGGAGCTGTCAACAACGGGCGTCGCAACCGGAACGAGTCTAGTCGGGCGTTGCATGACTTGATGTGATCTGCTAGCGCGATGGGCGAAGTGGCGGGCGCCTGGCGCGACCCAATCACAAGGACGAGCACCGGAGCGGCATGCGCGGCGCGCCAATCAAGCGCTGGAAAGGCGAGGGAGGGGCGACTATCAACAAGTTGAGGCGGGCCGACTTGCAGGCGGCAGATCAGAGCCCAGCGGGCTGGCTGTCGAGTTTGGTCGCCTCTGTCCGAGAGAGATGCGGCTGCATCGATGGACAGCTCCGCGAGTGGGACGGAGCAGCTTCCTGATATCTCTGGCAGCCCGTCTGAGGAGCCGACTGCCATTAGTCTGACCGCTGCGGACAGCTCGGCCAGGCAGCGCGTCGCCGCGCAAGCGGTTCCGATGCGCTGGCCAAAGTAGGGCACTGACTAGAGCACTACCGGCAACAGGGCGGAGGAAGGGGTGAAAGCATACTCGTGGATCCAAGCCACACCGAGGCCTGCGGTTTCAGGTCCGTGTGCGGCTTAACCTCAGGACCATGGGCTTTGACAGAGATGACATCCGTCCTGGTATTAAATCCTGGAGGGTTTTGACTGGCGGAAGGTCACGGGGCTGACTCACTGGACGGAGCTCAAGTTCGCGCGGCGCTGGACTCCGCGCCGCTGCCGCCATTGCCGCGGCTGCAAGAGCCGTCAGCAACGCGGCGCTGCTCAGAGCGGACTGGGTGTTAAGCCGACACTGGGCTGTGGCGAACGCGCAGGACGCCGCCTTCAGGAAGCTCCAGCTGCTGCGGGAGCCAAGGAAGCGCAGTATGCCACCGCAAAGCATAAACACGTACGTATCCATTACCAAAATGAGTGGAGGGGAGCGCTCGCCCTCGACAGCAGAGGCCTCCTCCCCACGCCGATCCTAAAGCTCTATCCTATTCCTACGTGGCGCTCACGCCGCCTCTCCGTGCTCCTTCGTAGTGGGAGCGGCCATCGCGCTTCAAGTTGAAGCCGTCAGCATGCTCCGGACTCCTCATATCCCCCTCACGGAGCCGCGTCCTTGGTCTCGTCGCCGTTCGCCGCGCCAGTAGCGGCGTTGGCGACTGCTTGCTGCTGCTGGCGGGCGCGTTGGAGCTGCTGTTGTCGTTGCTGCACCTGCGCCAGGAAGTGGCGGCGGATGTCGGCGCAGCGCGGCACCTTGCAGACCGCGTAGTCCTTGGTGCATTGGCGCGCATGGGCCGACAGCAGGCCGATGATGCGCTTGCAGAGCACGCAAGGCCCCGCCAGCCGCTGCTCGCACACAGACCCGTGCTTGAGCATCGCCTGCATGCGGTTGCAGTTGAAGAACGTGCAGTTGGGCACCGTGCAGCTACTCGCATGTTCCAGCTGCAGCAGCAGCTGCGGGTCGATGTTGTGGATCCTTCGCTTCTTGGCCGCCTCGCTGGTCTCCTCGCCTCCAGCAGCTGGAGCCGCACCGACCGAAGCCGTTGCTCCTGAAGGAGCGGCGCCTCCGGCCATCGCTCCGGCCCCGACAGCCACGCCCGCAGTGCCTGTTCCGCCTGCTGCTGCCTCCAGTTTCGCTGGAGCCACCGACGGAGTCGTAGCCGGAGAGCTCTGGTGCAGCTTCCGCTTGCGGGTGGCCGTCTTCTTCCCCGTGTTCTTCGCATTCTTGTCGTGCTTCACGCGCTTCGGCTCCGAGCTGCCGGGCTCGCGCTTTACGGCGCGGATTGTCCCGCCAGCGGCACCTGAGACGACGCCCTTGACCTTGGAGCTCACGGTCTCGTTGGACGCCTCGGCTCCAGGTCGCGGGATGGGCACCACCTTGAACAAATGCAGCTGGTGCTCGTGCTTGGTCTTCGTGTTGCAGGCGTCGCAGAGGTTGAACACCGGGCAGATGGAGCAGTTCCAGCGGTTGCCGCTCAGCAGCGTGGTCTTGCAGCTGGAGCAGCTGAACGTGAAGCCCGTGGTGCCCTGGTTGAACAGGTGGTAGAGCACCATCATGGACGAGTGCTTGGCGCGTCGGATCTGGTCGAACTGGCAGTGGTTGTTCTGGCAGTACATGAGGAAGGCCTCGCGCGTGTCGAAGATCTCGCACGGCATGATCACGTCGTCCAGATCGTCGCCAATCACACGACCAGGCTTGCGGATCAACGCCGTCTCCGTTTCCTTCGGCTTCTCCAGCTTCTGCTTCCCGTCCGTCTCCGCCGGGGCGACCGCTGCCTTCTCCGAAGCCGCCGCATCCGAAACCTCAACAGGCTTGTTCTCCGCATCCTTGTCCGTCGTGGCAGCACTGGATTCCGCAGCAGCTTTCCCTTCAGCCTCCTCCTTCGCATCTTCACCTTGCGGCACCTTCTCCGCCACCTTCTTCTCCTCCGTCTCCTTCTTCTCCTCCGTCTCCTTCGTATCTTCCTCTTTGACCTTGCTCTCCTCTGCGTCTGTCGTGGGGTCCACGAAGCTCAAGACCGCCTCGTACTTGATCTCCTGCAGATCCAGCTCCGCCAGCTCGGCCGTCGCCGCCTTCTCATTCAACGGCAGGATGCGCGCGCTCAGGTCTCTGGCGCGCTTGGCGCCGTTCCCCGCCACTTCCACCCGATGCAGCAACTGCGTCTTGTTGGTCTCGTAGCAATTGGAGCAGTAGTGGTAGTGATAGTGACGCGGCGGCGTGTTCCGCGAGCTGGACGACGACGACCGGGTCTTCTTAGCCGCCTCGAGCAACTCGGTCACGGAGGCCGGTGGCGCCACTGTCTTCAGCTGCCAGTAGCCCACATGCACGATCGGCACCGCGCACTTATGGCACTTTGGGTGCAGATCCACCACGAAGAAGTCCTCCTTCTGCGGCTCCAGGATGCCCTTGAGCTTCTGCATGAGCGGGTCGGTGTTGATCGCGTTCTTCGAGCTGCCGGCCGGTCGTCCCAGCTTCGCGCCTTTCTTCGAGCGCGTCTTGGTCGTGCTGCTGCGCGTCATCGTCGTCGATGACTCCGTCACGGGCGTCCCCTTCTTACTGCGCTTGCTCTTGCTCTTGGCGTTCACCTGAGCCTTACCCGCCACCGCTCCCTTCGTCGAAGCGACCTCTTCCTCCGCCACGACGCCGTTCTCCCCGTGGCCATTGCCTTCGCTCACTGTCGGCGACCGCGTCGTCGGAGTCAGCGCGCCGTTGGCCACCACACTGGCAGCTTCAGTCGCCAACGTCCCCTTGCCCCCCGCGGCGGCATCTGTCCCTGGAACGCCAGGTTTCGGTCGCCCACCCGTGTCCTTTTCCTCCAGCTGCTTGATGAGATCTTCAGCCAGTCGTGGCCAGTAGTCGCCTTCAAAGTACGGCAGCTCATGAGCCGCTTTCTTCTTCAGGTAGTACTCAGCGTACAAGTTGGAGATGTTGGCTACGAGACCGTCGTGCTTGGCCTGCAGCAGCAGCTTCTGATACCATTGACGTAGCCGCGCCGACTTGGGGATCTTCTGGTTCTCCGGCTTGCAGAAGAAGATGTAGTCGTCGCCTTTCAGCGGCGGACACGACCAGATGTGGCACGTGTGGAAGCCGCGGTTCTTGCAGTCTTCCAGGAAGCCCAGCATCACCTGTTGGTGCATCAATGTGCGCAGCTTCTTGGGCTGGAAGTAGTTCACCGAGTCCAGATACGACACGTACACGCGGCCAGCATTGGGCGCCAGGGAGTCCGGCCCGTACTCCTGTACATACAGCGTGAAGATGAGCACATCCACGCCGTCCAGTTCCTGGAACACGCAGATGCAACGCGAGCGGTACGTGAGCTGCAGCGACAAGGACGAGGTGGCTGCAGCCGAAGCCGACAGCGCTGTCTTCTTCTTCTGCCGCTTCTTCTTCTCCTCAGCAGCTGATGTCGTGGAACGCGGCCGCTTCAATGACTTGGGTTGGGCCGCCGTTCCAGCTCCAGCAGGCGCATTGGCTCCGGCTTCTAGCTTCTTGGACTTGTCGTACTTGGCAGACAGCAGCTTGCCCATCTTCGGCTTGATCTGCACCTGTTTGTCAATGCTCAAGACCTCGCGAATCGTGACGCCGAATTGCGTATCCGACGCGGACTCCTCGACGCCGTTGGAGAAGCCGATGCTGTCCGAGTTACCCAAGCTGCCCATGCGCACCGCCTCATCCTTGCCGGCCTTCTCAATGGCCTCCATCACGCGCGTCTCGATCAGCTTGGCCATCCGCGTGATCGGCAGGCGTCTGGCCTTGAGCCCATTATCCAACGACGGCTTGACACCCGCGGCACGCTGCTTCTTCACACAGATGGGGCACACGAAGGGCTCCTGCTCGCCAGAGATGGCGTGGTTGCGCTCGTTGAACAACGCGCAGATCTGGTGGTACCACAGCTTGCACGAGTCGCACTCGACCCACGGCTCCTCCGCGACCTCGCTGTTCTTCCGCTTGAGCAGCGACGACTTCTTCAATACTCCATCGAACGGGACCACTGCGGCTGGAGCAGCTACCCCATCAGCAGCGGGAGCCGCGCCTTCCGTCGCCGCCGCGCTTGACAGCTGCGGCAGCAGCGACATGTCGATGGGCCCGTCCTTCATTTGCTTGTAGCAGCTCGAACACCAGTGGTGCTCGCCTCGAGGGTCGCTGTAGTAGTGCGTGTGTCTTCTGATGCGCCCGGCGCACGGTCCGCTGCAGAAGAGCATACAGGGCGCGAACTTGAACGAGTCTCCGCCGCACAACTGGCACATCTCTTCGCGCCGTTGCTCGCAGCGCTTGAAGAGCTGCTTCTCCAGCTGGTTCTTCAATGCCGCGAGCGCGCGGTTGAAGGACGCCAGGAGCTGCTTGGCCGCGATGTTGAACTTGTTGGTGCTGCTGTTGTAGGCGATGCAGTTCTCGAAGACCAAGCGCACGTCGCCGGCAAAGGCCTCCACGCTGTTGTAGTGCTCGTTCTCCAGCCGCTTCTTGATCGTGCCCAGGTCCATCGGGCACTTGATGATGTCGAAGTAGTCCGGGATGTTCCACTGCACGGGGTCCACGGGGTTGTTGAAGGTCCAGCCGTACTCGCTGTCCATGAGCTTCGTGAGCAGCGGCATCAGTCGGTTCTTCAGCTCCGTGAGCGTGATGTGGCCACAGAAGTTGAACCGCAGCGAGCGGATGTGCTCGTCCAGTTGGCCTTCCGTCATTGAGTCCAGGAACGAGATGTCTTGGTGCGAAACGTGGTGGTCGCTGTGCAACTTGGCCTGACTGCCACTCACCACGAGGCCGTTGGGCAGCACCGCTTGCGTCGCTGCTACTAGGGGTTGAGCCGGGTTCGCAGCAGCCGCCGCCGCCGCGGCCTTGGCCTGCGCTCGGGCCTTCGCGAACTTCGCCTGCTGTTTTCGACGCAGCTTCTTCTCCTTCTCCGTCTGCAGCTTCAACGGCTTCTTCTTCATCTCCTCCAGCAGATTAGAATCTTTCATGTCGACAGCACCCAGCGAGCCAACCGCCGAGCGACCCGACGTCTTCAGCGCCTGATTCGCAGCTTGGATCACCACGTTGCTCGCGGAGTTCAGCGGCGACGCAGCACCACTCTGCTGACCGTTCCCATTCACGTTCCCCTCCATCTTCACGTTGGCCCCAGCCGTCATGTTGAGCTGGTTCTGCGACGCCAACCAGCCTCCCTGTTGGCCCATTTGCTGTGCGCTGGCTACTCCACCGTTCCCAACGGTCGATTGGCCCCCTCGATTGGCCGCATTGCCGTTGCTAGACGCCGAGGCTGACACTCCAGTAGAGGCACCAGCCGTCGTGGTGTTCATGATCTTAATCAGGCCACGCACGCCATCCGGGCACTGACTGGCCGCCAGCTGGAGCTGTTGCGGGTTCCCACGACAGGAATCCACGACCTTGATGGCCTTCCGGACGGGGCCACACACCTCGCAGATCATCTTGTTGCATTGCTTGAAGTGCGACAGCACGTAGCGCGACGAGATGCAGTGATCCGTCCGGCATTGGCGTTGGTGACACTCGCAGATGTGTTTCCATAGCACTTTCATCCCCGCGCAGTACGGCAGGATGCACTGCGTCGCCGTGCACGTGCTGGCATGCCGCAGCATACACAGTCGCTCCTGCTGGCGACGAAGCACCAGCTGCTGTTCACTCTCGTTCATCGGCGGGCGGATAGCACTGCACACGTCGCATTGCAGATTGCGACACTTGCGGAAGTGCGACAGCAGCTGCCGCGTGGACTTACAGCCAAGCGTCGTGCACTGCGCGTTGGCACAGCGCGAGACGTGCGCCAACAAGGACTTTGTGCGGCTGCAGTAGTCGATCGAGCACTCCCCCGTCGTACACGTCCGCGCGTGTTTCAACTGGATCAAGCGCCGCTTGAGCTCTTCGCGCTTCTGAGCGATGGACACTTCGTTCATTTGGATCACGCCAGGAGCTGCCCCAGCTCCAGAAGCACTTGCCGAGGTCGGGGTGAGCGCGCCGCCAGTGCTAGGTACCGCAGCATTCGCCTGCAAAAGCCCAGCACTGCCATTGCCACCGCCCAAGGCCACGTTCGGCTGCTGCTGTTGCAGTTGCTGGAGCTGGTGCATCCGTCGAAGTTGCTGCATCTGCTGAATCTGCTGGATCTGCTGGATTTGCGGACCGGTCAGATTCATCCCGTGGTACAAGTTCGTGCCGGCGGCGCTGGTCGCCGGTGCCGTGCTCATCATCGTGGGCGTCACGAACGCGGAGGAAGACGTCACGATGCCCGCGCTGATCTCGGGCGGCATACTCAACGGCATGGCGTTGAACGCGCTGGGGCTGACGCCAGAGCCCATGGTCGGGGACACCGTCGTGGGGGTCACATTGCCAAAGCTGTTCCCGCTCGCCAAGCCCATCGCCGACGTCGGAGTCGTGGTCACTTGGAGCTCGGATTCGGGCATTGCGAGCGGCTGGTCGCTCACCCCATTCGCCATCTCGTCGGCTTCGCGCTCCAGCTCGTCCAAGATGGAGCTGCCCGCTGCTGCGCCATTGCTGGGCGACGGAACCACTCCGTTCGAGGCCGTACTCACAGCCAGTGAAGCTGGGGGCTTCACAGGCATCTGCGAGATGTTCATGGGCATCTGAAGTGGCTGAGATACGGACGCTTGCTGGGTCATCGGTGCTGACGCTCCGGGGAACGGCACGGCTTGGAAACTGGCCCGCTGGCTGTGCAATTGCGCAGCCATCTGCTGCTGCTGTTGGCGTTGGAGTAGCGCCATCTGCCGCTGCTGAAGGAGCTGAGCCTGGGTCTGCTGCTGCTGCACTGCATCTGTCGGTGCGGTTGACGTTGGGCCTTGCTGCTGCTGCCGCGTCAACTGCTGCTGCTGCATCTGCCGCCGCCTCGAGTTGTCTAACGCTTGCTGGAGTCGCGCCTTCAACGTCTGCACATTGCTGTAGTCTTGTCGGGATGACGCCCCCATGTACAGCGTATGCTCTAACCTCCTCGCAATCTCTCGCGGGTTATAGTTCCCAGACGCTGGTCGGTTCGCGCTCTTCATGATCAATGTTAATCTGCCACGGAAAATCCGCCAGCAGTCAGTCAACCGAACCTCAACGAACATGCCAGTGTATAAAGCACCGAAGACTCACATGATCCGAGCAATTTGCTGCCTGGCACTTCGATCCGCGTCTTTATCTCTCCAGTCTACCGTTGTTCCGGCGCCAGGACCGCCTCCCCCGCCCCCTGGGTTGCTGCCTCCGCCCCCGACGGCGGCACTTGCTGCAGTCATGGTGCTGTTGCTTGGTGATGGTCCTCCTTGCGACGCTGGGCCTCCGGAAGGGCTGGGATTCATGGCCTGCACCGTCGAATCCATCACAGTTAGAAAGGCACGGCACATATGCAACTGTTAACCACTGGCTGGCCAACGTACGTTGCTTGCTGGCGTGGTGGACGTGGACTCAGAATGACTAGCTACTGGGGGCTGGGGCGCATACTGAGAGACCGGGGGCATAGATTGCTGGGGGATGGACATGGGCTACCTGATAGGCTAGCGTGTCTCTTCCCAGCAGCGGCCCTTTGCTCTGCTTGCCCCTCCCTCCTGCTGCCTGTCGGTTCCTTCTGTGTGGTTGCAGTCCACCAAGCTCTCCAGCTACGTGCGGCTCTTCTTGGCTCTTGAGTCGCAAGTCACCAGCCTGTGGAGCAGTCCCCTACAACGCCAGCACAAGATACAGTGCTCTAGTTAGCTCCATATCCATCCAGACACTTGGTTTGCATCCTCTGCGAGCTTTCATGCCACTCAGCAGCCCAAAAAGGCACCAACAGCGGGTTTCCCCCGCCGTCAGGTCATAAATTCCCGTTGTCACGCGTAAACTACACAGATAGGCGGGCGTCGACTCGCCACATGCAGCAAATGGCGCCCAGCGAGCACCAAATGAACGCCCCACACCATACACATGCAATCTAGACGGGTCCGCAAGCTCAGGACGCCGTACGAGACGCGCAACGACCCCCTGCCTAGCGGACCCCCTCGGTAAATTACGCGCATTCGTACCTGAGAGAACGCTGCGTTTACGGCGACCAGAGACACAATCGAGACGCGACCGGCGACTGGCAGGTAGACCGCGACGCGTAGAAGATACTTTTCCGGGTGCTGGCGCGGCTCGCGGGTCGCTTGACGCCGCCAGGACGCGCGCAAGAAGCCGCCTCG
>MBAC02011856.1:0-12853 GCA_001712635.2 Nothophytophthora sp. Chile5
CTGCTGAAGCTCTTCATTCTCAGGTTGAGCTGCGTGCATGCATCAACTGTGACGCAGGTCTACCGCGCACTGTTCGAGTTCTTCGACGAAGACAACTGCGGGCGGCTTGATGTGGACCAATTGAGTGCTTTCTTGCAGTTCACAGCGGGTCTGGACTCCATCGAGAGCGAGCGCGAGGCCAATACCATCATCAAGAGACGTGGTGGCTCGTTGCCAGCCTCACCGTCGCCTCCATCGTCTCCCGTCGGCTCGCCAGCCACAAATACCAAGTCACTACCTACGTTGACATTGACGCAGTTTGTTGAGGTGGCTCAACGGCAACGCGGTTGTTCACTGGCTGAGGTGGAGTCGGCTTTGCTCCTCTTCCATCTTCGCCAACTGGAGATCCGACAGGAACAAGCAGAAGCCTCGCTGAACCTTTCGAGCGAATGGAACCCACCACTGATTCAACTGCTGGATAGCTATCCTCCTGAGAAGAGGACGACGTCGGACGCCTTTTGTCTGCTGGATCCTGTCCAATGGCAGCAGGTCCTTCATGCTCTCAACAAGAACGACTGCTACGCGAATTCCAGCTCAGAAGCGCTCCTAGAGGAGACCACCGAGCTACCGACTGGCCACATGATGCTACCGCTTCCTGTCTGGCTAATCGTGTCATTCTGGTATCGGATGACGACCAAAATGCCATCTTCACAAGCGCCAAACGAACACAAGGCAGGACCTGATTGCGCTGCCACTCCCCAGCACCTCGGAGACGACCTGTCACTCAGAAATCTTCATTCTGGTTCGAGCATCCTCCGTGGATACTGGATCCGCGTCTCACTGACGATTACCAGTCTTGACGGGCTGGAGAGGAGCGCCGTCTTCCCGCAGGCCCTTGTCTTTGAACGATGTACCGTGCAGAGTATTGTGGATGCCGCGCTCTTTCAGCAAAGTTGGCATGATAGAAACGACGAAGTGGAAGACGACGCCACTGTGACCAAATTCTATCAGTGCCAGCTGCTGCCTGCTCGTTGCAGCGCCAACTATGAGGTTATGCCGTTGGCTCCGCCGCCAGAACTGACGGATATCCCACAGCATCAGTTCTCCAGGCCTCTGGTCTCACTTCTTCCAGCCATTTATCCTTCTCGGACCATGACAGCTGAATTCAACGCTAGTACGTTGGCATTCGAGCTTCACATCGCGATCGTGGAAGTCCAAGATGACGGGCAGAAGCAGCAGCTCAGTGAACAGCAAGCCGCAGCCAGTGATCAGGGTCCTTCGACCCGAAAGCCAGAATTCGACGAGGCATCCCTCCTTGCGGCCATACCTCCACAAGGTATAGCCAACTTAGGCAACACTTGCTTCATGAACAGTGCTCTCCAGTGTCTTGCAGCCACGCCACTGTTGCGCGAGTACTTTTCACAAGGGAACCACCACCGTGACACGGTTTCAGCATCCTCGGCATTGACCAGTGGAGCCACAGCAACGCCATCAAGTGGAACAAAGCCTACGCCACAGCCAAGCAGCTTGTTGTCGCTGGTCTTCGGCCAGCTTCTGATGGAAATGAACGGCAGCACGTCTGAAGTATCAGCAACTGCCGATGCAATCGCACCAATGGACTTGCACAAAGCGTTTGCTACGCTCTACCCACATTTGTGTGATGGGACTCAGCAGGACGCACAGGAGTTCCTCGTGTGTCTACTCGGTCGACTTGGCGACGAACTCAAGCGTCATCCGACTCCCAAGAAGCTCGGTGCGTTGTCGATCCTGTCGCCACGGAGTCACGCCTTGTTGGCTCGCCTCTTCTCCCGGTCAAAAGAGGTTGAACCAAAAGGAAGCAACGACAACGACGGAGCAGAAACTGATGGTGGAAGTCTGCGTTTCTGCATGGAGGATAGCAATGGGCGTCATGATCGTCTTGTGGCTACAGAGTGGTGGGTTTCGCATCTTGTGAACGAGCCGTCCGTAGTCACGGCGCTCTTCTCAGGACAGTTCAAGAGCGTGCTGACCTGCGACCGATGCGCTCACCAGTCAGCGCGCTTCGAGCCATTCTCATCGCTGCAGTTGCCGCTTGAAGATGGCGGTGATGTCGAGGCTTCATCCACTCTGACCGACCAGAGGAACAGTTTACTGGACGTGGTGGTTATCGTCCACTTTTCTGACTCGTTGAAGCGTCGAGGTGGACCTCGGGGGCCTTTACGCTTGGCAGTACATGTCGAAAAGCACGCAGCGCTAGCAGATGTGCTAAACCAGCTGCCACAGCCACGTCGAGCGTCTGACTCGACGCTATCTCGCCGGTATGTTGTGGGTCGTCTTCAAGGCCTCACTATCGATCATTTGGTGGTCGAGGAAGGCGTGGGAAATCAACTGGAAGCCGATACGCCAGCAATCACTTTGCCGACTCCGACTCACGTGTTCGAGCTGACCAACATCGTGGGAAGTGGCGACGATACGGCAGCTCCGACTATGAACAGCACACCGTTTTACCTCCGTTTCTTGCACCGACGCACGGTTCTTGTGCCGTTCTACTGCACCACACCATCACGCCAAGTGCTCTGTGGCTCGCCATTCGTGTGTTGCTCGGTATTGGGGGCACTCACGGGCCAAGCACTCTATCGAGTGGTCCGACAGCGGTTCCAGCTTGGTGGTGACACCCCGTTCGTCCCTCGTTTCAGCGACCCCGACAGATTCCCTCCGTCTTCTCGCTACACTGTGACGTTCATGCTTCGTCGCGTTCGGGAAGATGGCGTGGCCTGTAGTCGATGTCACTGGAGTTCAGGCTGTCGAGGCTGCCGGATCCTGCCATCCACTACAGCCGCCGAACTGCTGGATCTCGGAAGCCACGAAAGCATCGCCATCGACTGGGAGCTTCACTCAGATTCGCAACAAATTCAGACGTTCTGGTGGCTTCAGGTTCCCCCAACAACCGACGACGAGAGCTACGTTCGCTATCGCCGCGTCAAGACGCATCCACTGATGCGCAGCCTCCACTCGCTTTGCAGCACGGAGCATCTCGAAGCCGCGTGTTCTCAATGCCACCCAGGAGTTCCCACGCCTCACACCAAGCAGCTGGCGCTCTGGAGTCTTCCTCCGTTGCTGGTGTTGCAGCTCAAACGCTTCGAGTTGAGCGCCGGTCAAGGCGGCAATTTCCATTGGAAGAAGCTCACGCACAACGTGGACTTCCCCATTCACGACCTGGATCTAAGTGACCTGCTAGCGCAGATCGATGGCTCGCACGGAGACTCGGAGCCGTGTGGTCCACGCTGCATCTCCGGAGCCGTCGACACTCGCGTCCGACGCGGTTTGGAATTCCTACAGGATGAACTGGGCGTCTCATTGGGCTCCGCCTCCCGGAGCTGCGCGCTGTACGACCTCTACGCAGTAGTGAACCATTCAGGCAGCGGCCTGAGCTCCGGACACTACACAGCGCACGTACGAAGCGCCAATAGCGAATGCTGGTGGCTCGCGGACGACGCCAAGGTCACGTCGACGGCGGCAGAAGAGTTGGCTCCCTCTACGACCGCATACCTGCTCTTCTACGTGCGGCGTGACGTGGCTGCAGGTGCCAAAGACCTGGACGACCTGTTCCCTCGACGCCAGGACGCCCCAGAAGCCGCCAACGCCGCTGGGGAAGCGGAGACATCGCGGCCAAGACGACCTGCGGAACAGCACCGATGTGTGGTGCAGTAGGTTGTCAATGGTGGCTTTGCGTCGTAACACGATGTGATAGATCGCATTCTCAACGAAACACGGTATTTCGACTTGATTTTACTACACCTTGTTTCGATACCAGCCGGGATGGCTAACAAATCATTTGGGAGTGGATTTCTTACATTTCCGCTATGAAACGGTCCCAATTAGCGCCTGGCTCTACCCCTCCACCGGCATCTTATTTCACCGTGTTTTGTGAAATAGCTCTTCGATCCCAACAAAATAGAACAAACGTGTCACACACCATCAAACCCACTTCGTTCTTCCTGCACGTCCACTCCGTCGGCGACAAGCGAAGAAGGCTCGACCTCCGTTCTCCCCGCAGCTCCAGCTCTCCCCGCAGCTCCAGCTCTCCCTCTGCCTGCCCCTCAGCATGGGGATGACGCGACGCGAGGGTCTCGTGCGCATCCGCGAGCGCGTGGCGTGGCAGGAGCCGCCCAACAGTCACGAGGCGGCGGCAGACGCAACTTCCTCCGCTTCTGACGGTCACATGCGGCGTTCGCGCTCCGCCGGACGCCTCAGCGACGACACGTGGTACTTCTGCGTGGCTCGGGCGCCTGTGCCAGCGCTAGAGTGGTTCACAGTGGACGCTGGTACGGAGAGCAGCGATGACGAGGACGCGTCGCCCTCTGCGAGCGCCGGCGGCGCCGTGTTGCTGGTCAGTACGCGCGTCTCCCGCGTCGAAGCTGTGGATGGTGACGCCAGTAAACTACCGGAAGAGGAGGAAGAGAATGAAGGAGAGGAGGAGGAGGAGGACGGGTTTGCAGGCGAGGCGGTGGACGAGACAGAGCGACGGCGACTGGAGACCTGCTCGTTCTACATGGAAGACGACGGCTCGGGCCTTGCGTTCCTCATTGAGACGGAATCGCAGGAGCAGCGTGATCAATGGGTGCAGTTTCTCAGCGACTTGCTGCCTCCAGAAGACGAGAAGAAGGCGCAGGAGCAGGAAACCATCGAGCAGGAGGAAGAGGAGCGACATGAAGAGGAGCGCCACGAAGAAGCCGAGGAGACGGACGTGGTGGAGGAGCTGGAGCGGTTGCTGCTGCACCACGGCGTCTCAGATCGCCTGGATGAAGAGACCGATGCCTTCGGACTGCTATCCCTCACCACGTCGGCCCTGAGCTCCTTGGCGTTCGCCAGTGACCCGAAGGATGGCAACTCAGTCGTAGCAACGGCCGCCACCAACGCTGCTCCCGGTATGTTCGCCATGGATCACATCGAGATCTCCGAAGGCGACGAAGATGTCGAAGAAATGGAGGACACGGACGACAGCGCTGCCAATACGGACGGCGATGGGGCAGCAGACACCGAAATGGCTCCAGCTCTATTGACCTCAGCTAGTGCTCGACGACGTCAGCAGTTCTCTCAATCAGGCGGCAATCTCACGGATCCTACTAGCGGCAGTACGTCATTGGATGCCATCGCTGCTTCTCGCGATCGACGACACAGTCTGGGTGCTTCGACGGCGACCTCGACCGGCTGCCATCGCTGCAAGAAGCGGTTCGGCCGATTGATCCGCACACCTAAGATCTGCGCATCTTGTGACCGTCGATTCTGCCGTGAGCATTGCTGTCAATGGATAGCGCTCACCTCTCCGGAGTCACTGACTCCGCCTCCTTCGGGAGCGGCAGGCTCTCATCTCGGAGCTGCCAAGACACCAGCTCCCGTGCTTAAGCGGGTTTGCATGGATTGCTTGGTTCGTCAGCAACTGTTGACGTCTCTGCAAGAAGCTGGCGTCTACTACGCGTCTGCAGTCGATGAGGCCGGCGGATTGTCTCGCCTGGTGCGCTGGAAGTATTTTGACCAGACGCCCAAGCACGAGATTGAGGACCATGTGCGTGCTCAACGACTGGGTCCCTTGAGTCTGCTCTCCGCCATGTTCAAGTACCGCCAACAGCCGTTCATGTTCGTGGTGGTCCTCGCTCAATTGGTGCAGAACGTGGAGAATTGTGTGGAGACTGTGGACTTCTACTGGCCGCAGTTCCTGCAATGGGGGTTCGTGCACTTGCCCGATGCTTCCCCGAGCGTCCGCGCCTTCTACCTCTTCTTCCTGGCCGCCACGGCGCGTCGTAGCGTCCATCTGGCCGTGAAAGCCACGTGGGAATGCATCGCTGCGCACTGGGACGCCATGACCTGCGGCCGCTTCAAGCGCGGCAATGGCATCGTGGTCATGCTCTTCTTCGTGACCAACGTCAACTTCGGCGAGCCGCGTAGTGTCCTCCCTCAACTGCTGTTCCCTCACGCTCCGAGCCATCAACGTGAGGTCTTAGAGACGCTGCTGAGTCAGCTATACGAGTACGTGCGTCGAGTATATGCCGTGTCACAGCGTGAGGCGCCGTTCTTCGCGTGGTTGCTCGCTCGCAGTCAAGAGGAGCTGGTCTTGAGTTCGCAGGACGTTCAACGGCAGCTTCGAGCAGGCGGTGGCTTCCTTGATCCGTTTCCCAGCGACTACCATGAAGAAGTGCAGCTTATGCTACTGGAACGACGACGATCAGGCACTCAGCACCTCGTGGAGGTCCAGCAACGCCTACGAGCCAAGCCAGCGCAGCACATTTTCAGTGACGAGGTGCAGCTCGTCCGATTCCTGGTGGATCTCTGCACGTATCTCAAGGAGAGCACGCCCGACCCGGCCCAACGCAAGCGCCAGCTGCCAGCGCTTCTTCGCGAGATGCTGCGTGGCAAACACATCCGGCCAGAAGCTGCACTGCCATTGGCCAGCGTCTCGGCCCGCGGCCATCGCGTGGTGAATGTGCTCACGGACGAAGGCACCGTCTTCTCTACAAAGGCACGGGCGCCAACGTTGGTTTTCTTCGAGGTCATCGCCTCCTCCTTAGAAACGACAGTCGATGGCGAGTTCCAGCGGCCGATGGAGAACGAGAACGAGAACGACGAAGAACTGGACGCGGTGGTGCAGGCGGCAGTAGAACTGGATGAAGCTCGGGATGGACTGGATCCGGAGCAATTGGAGATCCTCAACTACCTGGATGGTGACGCCGTGGAGACGTACGTCGCCGACCTGATCCCAGCAGTCCGGACGGAGTCCCAAGTCTCAATGCGTTCGTCCATCTCCGAAGATCTGGACGGCTTGAGCCTCGTACTCCCCGCAGGTTGCACGCCACTCAGCGACAAAGGCGACGGCGTCGGCAACTTCTCGGACGATGAAAGCGACGGCAATGAGGACGACGACCACGAGTTCGAAGGCGAAACCAACGGCAGCTCAGGCTCGGCGACCTCGTCTTCCCGAGGCAAGAAGTGTCCGTTCTTCGGCGAGCGGTTCGCCGACACGCAAGAGCGGATCCGTGAGGAAAGCGCGTTCGCACGCTTCGATGGCTGGGCACTGCTGCCTGTGATCGCCAAGAGCTTCGACGACATGCGCCAAGAAGTGTTCGTACTGCAAGGCCTCAAGCTCTTCCAACTCATCTTCCGCAAACACGGCCTGCCTCTCTGGATGCGCTACTACAGGTACGACTCTGTCACGCTCTCTTATCGGATCGAAGCCACGCTCTAACTCTAACTCTAACTCTCTCTCTTGCAGCATCGTATGCGCCGGCAAGGACTGCGGCTTGCTGGAGGTGATCACGGATGCCCAATCGCTGGACGGACTCAAGAAGCAAGGCAAGAAGGTGCGGGGCGTGGGCACGTCGCTCCCCAAGATCTTCGAGCGCGCGTGCGGTCGAGACCCCGTGACGGGCGAGCACGACCCGGTGCGCGTCGAGCGGGCGCGTGAGAACTTCGTGTCGAGCATGGCGGCCTACAGCCTCTTCTCGTACATCTTCCTGGTCAAAGACCGACACAACGGCAACATCATGCTGGACACGGCCGGCCATGTGGTGCACATCGACTTCGGCTTCGTGCTGGGCATCGCGCCAGGCAACAGCTTCAGTCTCGAGACGGCGCCCTTCAAACTCACGCCGGAGATGGTGGACGTCATGGGCGTCGACGGCTTCGAGCGCTATCGCCAGCTCGTGACGCAGGGGCTGCTGGCGCTGCATCTGGAGGCGCCGCAGCTGCTGTCGCTCGTGTATTTGTCGTCCAAGGAGTCGTGCTTCCCGTGCTTCCAGGGCCGCTCAAGGGCGCGGATCGTGCGGAGACTACAGCGTCGACTGTGTGTTGGATGGAGCGTGTTGGACGTCGAGCACACCGCCGCGCACATCGTGGATAAGAGCCACGGCCACCGCGGCACGAGGAGGTATGACTGGTTCCAGAGGCTCACGAACGGCATCTTACCTTAGACGAAGAGGCCAGGGCTTCGTATTTAACAGCCTCATGTATAGAAGGTAGAGATAGTAATGGGAGATTGCGGCACTCGGAATGAAGGGCGGTGGATTCTGGAAAGGGGTGAGCACTGGTTCGTTGTCTCCGACGGATCTCCGCTTGGTCTAGTGACGGCGCTTCTTCTTGTCATGGGACCTCTTCGAGTCGTGGTCGCGATGGTGGCGTCTGCTCTTGTGCTCCTTCCTGTCCTTCTTGTGCTTCTTCGAGGACGAACTCTTCCGCTTCTTGTCCTTCTTGGAAGAATCGCGGTCTCTGCTGGCGTCGGAGCGGCGATGATGCTTTCTGCTGACGCGCTCGGAGCTGGCGCTGCGACTTGGACTGCGTCGGCGCTTCGAGGACTTGGTCGACGCTCGCTCTTCACGGGAGCGGCTGCGGCTGCGACTTGCAGACCTCGTTCTGCGTCGCTCCTTCGCCGCACTTGAGCTGCGACTGCGACTGCGTCCGCGGGCCGTTGGCTTCGTCTCCTCTTCATCTTCATGCTCACCCTCCTCCTCTTCGTCACTCGATGATTCCTGTTCCACCCAATCGAAGACAAACCAGGCGTTTAGTGCGTTGAACAATAGCAGAAGGTTGCAGGTAGCAGCCACGGAACGCACCGAAGACGAGGACGACGAATCCACGCGCTTCTCCGCGACGCCCAAGTGGTTCCGGCACTGGAAGGTCAAATGTCCCACCATCCCGCACTGCAATAGCAAGCAACATATCGGTCAGAACACGTCAGGATCCCACGAAAGTCCAAGCCAATGGCGCAGGTTTGCTACCTTCTTGCAGGCGCCACGAACGTCGCTCTGGAAAGCCAAACACACGCAGAAAGACACACGCACGAGTCAGTTCAGCACTTGCAGCCTGAGAGAGAAGCCCGTGCCTGTTGCTTGGCCACGCACCGACTTGTTCGAGAGTTTGGCCAGCGCCATGAGGCCCTTGGCCTGCTCGTAGGAGGTCTCGGACACCTCCTCCTGCTTCTCGCCCTCGGCGGCGTAGGGGTCGTAGCCGATGGTGTTCTTCCAGATGCCCGTCATCTTCAGCGCCGCGCTGCTGTGCATGCGGTTGTTGTGCGGCATGCGCACGCGGCCAGCTTGGGACGGCATCTTGCGCGTCGGCGTCGGCAGCTCTTCGCTCGCTGTTGGGGAATTCGCCAGGAAAACAAACGAACATCCCCCCAATTTCTTATCAACCGAATTTGTAGTTCGAAATGATCGGATATTACAGGTCGATCATGCTGCGAAATTGGCCACGCTCAAAGAAGGGAGCGGAAGGTTAGCTAACGTTAGCCAGATTCGACCGGCTTCCACTTAACGAATCTACCCCGAAACTTTCAGCGTAAATTACTCCCGTCGCGGAATAAGGCGGGTAAAGTACCGTTTTCTCGTGTCTTTTTGGCCGTTTTTCTTTCTTTTCCGTTCGAAGAAAAAACCGGAGCTATTTTATCCGCCGCCACTCTCTCGGCCATTTCCCGATTTGCCTGCCATTTCCAAGCAGGCTATAAGTAGCGTCGACACTTGACGCCCGGCTCCAGTCGATGGCTCCCACTGCGTCGATCGCCTCTCCCGAGATGAGTCCGGACGAGAGCGTCTCGAGTTCCTCCACGCCTCTCCCTCCGGGTCTCGTGTCCACCGACGCGGCGACGGTGGTGGCCGTGGCGCACGAGGAGCCGCAGCCGCGGCCGCCGCTGCCGCTGCCTCGCCAGATGCAGGAGTGCACCATGCAGCGCATCCTGGTGGCGGGCGGCGCCGGCTTCATCGGCGTCCACTTGTGCCGGAAGCTGCTGGAGCGCGGCCACGAGGTCATCTGCCTGGACAATCTGTTCACGAGCCAGCGCGGCAGCATGCTGGAGCTGCAGAAGGAGTTCCCGAGCTTCGAGTTCGTGCGTCACGACATCACGCAGCCTTACTCGTGCGAAGTGGACCAGATCTACAACTTGGCGTGTCCGGCTTCGCCCGTGCACTACCAGTACAACCCCATCAAGACCACCAAGGTGTCGTTCCTGGGCGCCATGCACTTGCTCGGCCTCGCCAAGCGCGTCAAGGCGCGCATCTTCCAGGCTTCGACGAGCGAAGTGTACGGCGACCCCACGGTTTCTCCGCAAGTGGAGTCGTACCTGGGCAACGTGGACTGCACGGGCGTGCGCGCGTGCTACGACGAAGGCAAACGCGTGGCCGAGACGCTCTTTTTCGACTATCACCGCACACAGAACGTGGATATCCGCGTGGCGCGCATCTTCAACACGTACGGGCCGGGCATGCACCCGTATGACGGACGCGTCGTGAGCAACTTCATCATGCAGGCGCTGCAGGGCGAGGACATCACGATCTACGGCTCGGGCAGCCAGACGCGCTCCTTCTGCTTCGTGGACGACCTGGTGGAGGCCATCGTGCGCTTCATGGACTGCACGACGTGCGTGGGCCCCATGAACCTGGGCAACCCGCACGAGATGACCATCCGCGAGCTGGCCGAGATGATTATCCGGCTCACGAACTCCCGGAGTCGTCTGGTCTTCCGAGATCTGCCCAACAACGACCCCCAACTGCGGCAACCCGACATAACGCTGGCTAAGTACGTGGCATGGTCAAACAGTCCAGCGCGGTGCTGGATTCAGCTCATTTCTGTGTTGTACTTATTTATGGAATGCAGGACACATCTGGAATGGACACCGCGCGTGGATGTGGAGGAAGGGCTCATGCGCACGGTGGCTTACTTCCGCGACCTGGACTTGTCCAAGTACAAGCGACCCACGGACAACACGGCGCATCGCAGCAGCGAGATGGCCAACCAAGCCAAGCTGCTCAAGTCTCCGCACTAGACGCGGCGTCTGCGGCTCATACCCCACCATATTGCACTTGGCAGCTGGAACTGAATGCTGCAGGACGGAGGGACGACTGGTGCTACGGAAGGGAGAGCTGGGGATCACTGTAAAACTAGGGAATCAAATGGCATAAAGGCAAACGACCAACTCGTACGCCTTTCAAACTGTCTAGCTCTCGCTCTCAGGAGGTACATGCAGGAGGTTTCAACGAAATGGCAGATGCAACGCAACAGCAAAAGGGAGGGGTGGATTGGGAGCACAACGAAGGAATGGGTGGGGCGGGACCGAAGCGCCATGGGGCCAAAGCGCTGCGTGTCGCTCCCTTTTGCTCTGGACGACGGGTGGAGGAGTTGGTTGCTGCGGATGGAGTGCATGGGTCGAGGGCAGAGCACGCTCCATCGCTACGTCGATTTGGCCGCTAGCACGCCTGCAAAGTCGCCGCCATCCGAGTCTTCCACCTCGCCATTCGCCTCGGCCTCAGCATCGTCCTGGCGCTTGCGCTCTTCGCGGACCTTGGCCACGCCGCCGCCCTCCCCAATCTTCGCGGCTGGGAACTTCACGATCACGACGCTCATGTTGTCACGGCTGCAAGCACACACACACACTCGCATTAAGGACAGGCCATAGACCCAAAGATGCAATGCAAATGGCGTTGCATTGTGAGCCAGTGGCACGCACCTTCCTGCACGGAGGCAGTGGTCCAGGATCTCTTCCGCTATTAAAACCAGGTTGGACTCGCCATTGTTCATGAGTTGGCGCACGTAGCCACAGAGGTCGTCGTTGGTCATGACGTCCCAGATGCCGTCGCAGGCGATCACGAGGAACTCCTCCGTCCCGTCGATCTGCTGGATCTCAATGTCCGGCTTCGCACTCACCTGGGAAGTATCAGCAACAGAACCCACATCTCAACGACCGTCCTACCCCAACACAGCGAGACAGAGAAGATGAAAGAGGATGCCACGCACCTGCTGCTCCTCAGGGAGCAAATCCGTGCGAGCCTTGTAGGAGAAATCGCCCAGCGCGCGAGATACGGCGAGGTCGCCGTTGACGCGGTTGCTGCGCACCAAACCGCCGGCGTTCTGGATACGCTTGCGCTCTTCCATCTGCATAACGAGGGAGCATAGAACATATCACGTTACCACCACGAAGCGGTGCATCAGCTGACAGAGAGGACGCAGCGGGTCATACGTTGATGGGCTTGTGGTCGAAGGACATCTCGACCGTACGGCCGTCCTTGGCCAGCACGCTGCGCGAGTCCCCCGCGTTGGCCACGATGATGTGCGTGGGCGTCAGAAAGGCAGCGATGGCCGTGCAGCCGCTCTGGTCCGAGCCGTACTCCTTCTCGAACGTGCTGTAGAGGTCCTTGTCCAGCGCCATGAAGGCTTCTCCCATGGCCTCGCCGATCTTCTTCGGGTCGGCGTTGCCCAGTTTGCCGTCTGGGAACACGCTCTTCATGACGGCCGCGAACCCACTCGTGAGCTTCCGAGACGCCAGTTCGGCGGCCAGATGCCCGCCGTGGCCGTCAAACACCGCGAAGACGGAGCAGCCCTCGGGCAGTCCCTCCGGGCTCAGCTCCGCCACATGCGCGTCCTCCATGCCCGTGCGCCACCCCTGCATGGACGCGATGGCGTACGTCACGCCGTTGCCCGCGCCCTCCTCGGTATCCTTTTCGATGATCGGTGTGGCCAGGAAGTTCCCCATGATGCGCCGTCGCCTTCGTTCGTTCTCTCGGTGGATAGCTCTTCACCGCAGATATGAGTGAGGCGACGGAAAGAGAAAGCGAGGGTGGGTGAATTTCCTGGTTTTTCTTCCACTAAGTCAAATCGGCAGTAAATGATGATGCTAATTAACACAGAAAGTGTACATGTAGTCGAGCAATCAATGGATGTCGGCGCAAAAAACCCTGTAGTTGGCTCCTCCGATCTGAAATGATTACGCCAATATATCTTTCATTCAACATAGAACACTTAGCAATCATTTCCGTGCGGAAGAAGCAGGACAGTAGGTATCCGTTTCGAAAGTCAAGTAACTTATATCAAACTTGGATTAACCAAAAGCAGTGAAAAAAGCGGCCATTTTGGAGCC
>MBAC02011860.1:0-33588 GCA_001712635.2 Nothophytophthora sp. Chile5
AGCACGTACTGCCCTCCACGGCGCCGTCGCTGTTGAGTCGCCGGAACAGATCGTAGGCCAGCCACTTGGGCTCAGGCGGCTCGCCAGTCGTGTCGATCTTCTCCAGAGACGACACGAACTCGACCGAACACATCTCCAGCTGGAACTCCATCAGCAAGCTGCGCTGCAACGGCGAATGCGGCTCCAATGCCGCCACGTTGCGCAAAAACACCTCGATCTCGCCCATTCCGCGCGTGATGGCCGCCGCGCCGGCTGGTCGGAAGCGCCGTCGAGGGAACGGCAAGTCCAGCAGGAAGCGCAGACAGTCCTTCTCCTCGTCATCAGCCTCCGGGGCGCGGCGAATCATGCCCCGAACCTTGCGGCGCAGCAGGAAGAAGTCGCTGAACCGCTTCTTTGTGATCCAGAACACGCGGGTATGCAGATCCACGACGTGCACCACGTATTCGGTGACTGCAGGCATGGCACTCACGGTCTCGCAACGTACCACGCGCACCGAGAGGCCCGGTCGCAGTCCTGGGAACTCCCAATTCACATATTGACGCAGCGTCATCCCGCGTGCTCGCTTCTGTGCCCGGCCCTTCGTGGGGGAGAACACGAGCGGTGGGAATGGAGGCAGCAGTGCCGCGCCAGTACCTGACCCGCCCGACGTGGCTCCAGCAGCAACAGCAGAGGTACACGACGTAGCTGGTCGACCGGTCTCGGGACACGACACGGCGTCCGGGTCTGATGGCGGCGTGGACTGTGACGAATGTTGCGACGACTTGGCGCTGTCCTCGACACGGCGGCAGTCCGTTGCTGTAGCGCTGCTGCGGCTCTTCTTGCCCGATCCGCGACAGGAATCGTCGTCGCTGTCGTCCTTGAGTTGTGGCTGCAGATGATACGTCGTCTTCTTCTCCCCGTGCTGTTCATCCAACCCCGACCGAGCGTCTCAGTTAATCAATCGCTTGCTATCATACCAGCCACCTGTACATCAACGTCAATCGCTCACCTTGTGTGCGCCTCGACTGAGAATGGAGCGTGAGATGTGCTGCAGCAAGCGACTCTCGTAGTGGGAGGACATGCGCATGGCCAGCTTCCACATCACCTGTCCCGCCAACGTCGTCGCCCCTCCTCCCCGCTCCTCTGGGTTCGCCTCCTCCATCTTCGGCGCATCTTTCCTCGCCACCACCGGCGCTACCGGCACCAGTGCCGCGGCCGCGCGCCGCGGCTGCCACTTCAGATAGCGCCTCCACCCGCTCCCGTCGTTCGGCTGGAACTCCTCGCAGTCGATCTCCGTGTCGCTGCTCGCGCGCTCCTCGTTCTCGTTCTCGTCGCCGCGCCGCATCCCATGCGAAGCTGCGCCGCTCATCGTTACTACTGCTGCTGACTCCCCCGCCCCCACGCAAACCCGCCCGGCCGGCAGAAGGAGGGAACCGCTCGCGCGCTCTTGTTGCCCAGCGCTCCCGCTTTGCTTCTTGACCCGCTCGACTCGCTCGCCAACTGCCCCGCTGTTCCGACTCGATACAGTTTCTCTTCTTATTTGGGAGCGACGGACACACGGGGGGTTTTGTATGGAGCGAGTGTTGAGGGCAGACGCCACCGCCGATTACGCCTCGCCGTAACTTTGTAACTTTTCCACCTGGTTACAGTACCTGCCGGGGTTCAGCAACGAGAACCTGGGAGGCTCGATATACCCAATCTGCCATTCAGAACACTCCTGATTGCAATACATTAGTTGTGCAAGGTTCGTGGCGGCGCTGGCAATAGACGACGAAGCGTGCGGAAGGTGCGACTCTGCCGAATTATACGGTTTGGTAGGTTTAGATGCGAGGGATGCGCGACCGCAGCGGACAGACCGGATGCATGAAGGCCGCGCTGGAACGTTCCGGAACGACGGAACGAGGTTAACTCGCAGCTGAGTGGCCGGTGGTGAAGTGGTTTTTCGCATTTTGGCGTGGTGTTTGGCGGGATCAGGCCGGGTTTTGCGCAAAGGGAACAGAATGCGTCTGCCAGCTGGCGAAGGACGGAAGAAAGGGAGGACCAACCGCACCCCGCGCAAAAAATGGCGGTGAGGGGGAATTGGCTTTATGAGATCTCAGTCGAAAGCTAGCTTCTCGATTTGATCGCACTTGAGAAATGGGCAGTCGACGCGCGCGCACTTCGATGCCTTGCGACTTCCCATACTTTAAGGATCCAGCTCTTGCCACCCTGCTGGTGGGCCATTCCGTGTTTTAGATTCAAGGGATGCGATCCATGGCCGTGAACAAACTCACAACACAAACAATTTCGTATCGGGACAGTCAGAATAGCCAGCCTTTGCATGCGTCATCATCATCTCTCAACAAACCAAACCTCGCTGTAATCAAACCTGATCAAAATTACCAACGAACGATGGTTCGTTTTGTGACACGGCTCGAAGTAACTGCCTACCGACTTGATTGAACAGTTCAAACCTAAAGTATCGGTAAACCTCGCTCGAAATCGGTGTAATAATTTAGGTTTGGTTTGTTCAAGTTGTTTACTTGTCCACCGCTCTATTTTCGTGTAGAGCTCCGTCGCTCGGATCCGATCCGAAATCAACCTGCTCATGACGTCTAGCCACCAACTACCCTGCTTGTCCGAAGCTGCGACGGCTACAGCCGTCTAGCGCTCCTTGGCCCATGCAGCAGCTCTTAGATATCTGCCCAGTCGCCTAGTGGCAACTGCCACGGTCGATAGCATCACCGTGTTCGAAGTGGATTGCACAAAACTTGCACCTTCTCGACCGATCTGCTGCTGGCCATTCCTGCTTGCCGCCATTACCTCGATGCCGAGCCATCGCCCCACCATTCCGAGCAATGCGTTGACAGTATGATCTCGTCTCACGACCGAAAGGGTGAGCCGCGAACGGCGAGGCCACCGCTAACGTTAGCCTCGAACGCTTCAAATTGGCTGCGAAATGGCGGTGAACTCCATATTTCGCAAGGCTCGCCTCACAATGACAGTCCTCCAGCATCGCTGTGTGGCATCACCGCCAATGGCTCCTGAGGGTCACGACCTTCGACGGCGGGAAGAGCTGCCTGCCCGTCGTCGTGCCCGTCTTCGCCGTCATATTGGTGCTGATCTCCCAAGAGGAACCGCTCGAGACAAGCGCGGATCTGCTGCGGGGAGTCTGGGCCAAGCTCGAGCCAGTCGGCGTCAAAGCGCTGCAGTGACGCATCGGCGTCATCCACCGGGAGACTCTTCTCGTGCTCATCAAGTCGCTGTAGCCAGCTCTTCAGCTGGCGGAAGGCCGTCACGGCATCTCCACCGGCGTCACTTGGTTCTCGATCGGCTTCATCGTCCATCAAATCAGCCGAAGACTGTCCTCCCAATAAGGACGGCACCTGACCATCGCTCCTCCGTCCTGATCCGTACTTCGCCAGTCTTCGTCTCCCATCCGCTTCGCTTCGAAGGCGAGCATGCAATTGATCATGATGGAAGCGTATCAATTCCACCGGAGGCACCGCCACCTCACTGGCAGACATTGCAGTGACTCCACCAACTGGCAAGACCACGCCATCTCCCCTAGCTGCCTCATCCTGCTGTCGCTGCGGTCGAAATCGCTGTGTGCTCATACGCCACGTGGCTTCAAGCGGCGCCACGAACGCTCGGAACCCCAGCACAGCGAGTGCCACCTGTGCCAGTTCGGGCGCTTCCTCTGCATACTCAAGCCAGAACAGTCTTGGCGGTACGGTCGTGGTCGTCATGGTCTCCCACGCCTCATCGTCATCGAACGGCCGCTCGCGATTCAGATACTGCAGTAGCTGCTCCACGAGTCGCGAACGGTTCTGAGCCGTCGACGACGATGCTTCAGCCATCCCCGACTGGCGATGACGTCGTCCTTGGAGTTTCTCGCCGAGATCGGCGACGATGAGCCGTGTCCGACGTCTTCCGAGGGCGCTGAGACCGAGTCCGTGCACTCTCGGGTCCAACAGGAGACAGGCGAGCACGTGGTCCTCACTGAAGCCTCGGATTCGATCCACCAATCGCATGTGGAAGTTGTCCTTCTCCGTGTCAAGTACCATCGGCGAGACGCGTACCACAGCTAACAGCAGCAGCCAACACAGCAGTAACTGCGCTGAGCTCGTGGCGTAGCTGCACTCACTGAGCCACGCGGTGTATGCGAACGGCTGCAGGACTTGGGCTGTGAGATCCAACCCCAGCCAGAACAGGTCGTCGCCCACAGCATCGACGAACGCACGCGCCGTCCGACTACTCGCTGCCGTCGCAGCTTCGGGTTTCAGATGAGGCTTGAGGTCGAGATCACCCCCGCTTTCGGCACTCTCTTCCAATGTGGAGCGAAGCGCGCCTTTCAATGCCAACACTTGACGCACACACACAATGAACGAGTGGAAGTCGTCAGCTCGCGGTGAACTCGATGGCAGTGGAAGGCACTGAGCCTCGCCGTTCAGCCTCACAAGCTCATGCTGCATGGCAGTCGAACTGGTCACGAAGGCCACGATGTCCATGCATTTGTCCAGTGCTTCGGAGATGCTGGAGAGCGTTTCCAACACGTCTCGGAAGAGGAAGAGCATCTGTTGAGCCATACAGCCACCCATCAATGCAAGGGGAGATGCTTCAAAGCCAATAGATGACAGCGACGTCGCCTCAAACTCCGAGTGATTCGGTCCTTGCTGCCTCTTCTTGAGCAAACTGCGAGCGAGATGTGAGGCGCCAACGCTCTCATTGCACAGGTGGACGAGACATCCTGGACGTCGCGGCAGACGCATACTGCTCAGGAAGCGCAGCACACGGTCTGCCACCTCTTCCGGGTACTCGGCAGGCGCGCGGGGGACGACAACCAGCAGCTCCGAGCGTCCATCTTGGTCCACCGCGGTCCACATGAGGCGTCGGCGGTGGCCTGCGACTCCCTGTGTACTGCACACCACGGTTAACGACGTCGCCGCCTGCAGAAACGCGCCCACCTCCCGTTTGGTCTGGCCATACAGGTGCGGCAGCACTCGCTGCCTCACTTCGTAGGCACTAGGAACCACAAACCCAGGCTGCAGCCGCTGCATTGCCCGTTGGAAGTACGCGTTCTCCAGTAACCCCCACGGCGGAGTCGTGGACTTGTGTGGTTCACCAGTCGTCACTAAGGCTAGTACCAGTTCCTCTTGCGCCAATTGCGCCTCTTGCGGGTTCAATGCGGTGCGTGGAGCTCTGTCAACGTCGAGGTCCAGCAACAGTCCGGTAGATTGCTGATGCGTCGCTGGCATCGGCGTTTCTGGGAGCTCTGCCGCCCCAATTCCGGTGCCAGCAGTGGTCATCGACGCGTAATACCGTCGCGAAGGCGGTGGCTGTTGTGGTGCTGTGTTGGCGGCGGCAGTGGAGGAGCGCCGTCGCCGCGCCGGAATGGTGAGTGCCTGGTACTCGCGACAGATCTGTTTGTGGGACTCGTCGGCGCTGGGACAGTGCTTGACGATGTGGCGCACCATGCGCGTCGGGTTGGCCACCGTGTCGTGGCGGCAGAAGCGGCACAGCACGCGCCGCCTGCCTGGGGTTGCCGCCGGGTGCTCCTCGAAGCACGCCCATACCACAGATCGCCGCCGACCTGCGCGAGTCATCGGGGAAATGGGAAAATGGATGCTTTTCCCGGAATTGCGGCGGCTTTTTATCCTATCACCGATGTGTACTCGCTGTTCATTCGTCCTTTCCCACCAATGATATCTGCAATAAGGTAACCCTGTTTGAACCAATAGTGTCTGGTTATATTTGAAATGCAGTTTTCACGCCAATCAAAACGCAACTCGACCACCGCTTTTTGACTAATCAACGGGAAGGATTTGGATCCAGGACGCGAAAGGTCGCGATGGTTGCCGTGCCAGTCTCGACGAAGAGCTACCTCGCGACATGGAGGCGAAGGAGGCGGCCGAGATGCCGGTGCTGGACCGCGTGGAGCAGCAGCGGCGCTACGGCATGGACTGCGGGGACGCCATCCGCTTCGAGGCCGGCACGTGGGCGCCGGGCGGCGAGCACGTGCGCAAGCTCACGGTGCGCAACGTGTCCCAGCGCAGCCTCAAGTTCAAGTACGAGCTGCCGCGCACCAAGTACTTCAGCATGAACTTCCCCACGGTCATCACGCTGAGTCCCGGCATGCTCACGACGCTGGACGTGGCCTTCCGTCCCGTCAAGCTCGAGGAGTACGACGACTTCGTGGGGTTCCACGTGCATGTGATCGAAGGTGGCGTGGCGGCGGCCAGCGGCCGCTTCCGCATGCCCGTGAGGGCTCGTATCGCCTCGTTGGCTGTCGAAATCCCTCGGGGCGTTGACTTTGGCTTCTGTCCGACCCACGAGACCACGCAACGGAGCTTCCTGCTGCATAACTGCGGCCAGATCGACGCGCACTTCGACTGGACCGTCGCAGGTAACGCTAGCCATTGGCCACCCAATCGCATGCATGCGTGTTCGTCCTATTGACCTTGCTGCTGTTTCCTAGCGGCGGGCGAGCATGGAAGGCCGTTCGCAGTGCGTCCGGAGTCCGGACGCGTCAATGCAGGCGCCTCCGTGGAGCTCACAGCCAGTTTCTATCCCACCAGCGCCGCTGTCTACGTCACGACCACGGCATGTACTGTCCGGGTACGTTAGCACGCCGCTTGGCTTTGCTCTGCCTATCCTGGCATTGACTGTGCTCCTTTGTGCTTTAATGCTTAGCCAGAGTCGAAGGGAGCGGTCGCAGCGGTCCAGACAGTCGTGGAAAGCATGAAGATCAGTGGCATCAGCAAGTTCACGCATTTGTCAGCTTCAGAGACGGAGCTCAACTTTGGCGAGGTGTTGGTGGGCGCCTCCAACACGACTCGCGCCCCCACGGAGAAAGAGTTCGTGCTGCGGAACCGCTCGCTTGTGCGCGCCAGCTTCCGCATCGCCAACGTGGAGAGCGACCACGACCCGCGCTTCTTCTTCTCGCCGTTGCATGGCGTCGTCGACGCCGAGTCCTCCGTGAGTATCAAGGTGCGGTACACGCCACTCAGTGCCGGCACCTTCACGTGCGACCACTTCGACGTGCTCACCCCCGGCGGGAACCGCGTGCGGATCACCTGCAAAGGGCGAGCCACGGGCCCCGTGCTCAGCCTTTGGCGGAAGAACCCCGAGTCCAATTTCGTGCCGACACGGTCCGTCAACTTCCAGGACGTGGCTGTCGGCGCCTCCAGAACTTCAAGAGCCATCACGCTACGCAATGAGTCGCCGCTCGAGGTGTTCTTCCACTTCGATGCCCAGTCGAATGGCGTGTTCCAATTCGACCAGATCAACGGCAAGATCCCGCCGTTCCTGGACGTGAACGTGACCATCTCCTTCTTGCCGCCGCATCCTGGGAACTTCTACCGTCGCTTCTATCTCCTCATCCACAACCAAAGTACACGCTTCGTAGACGTCTTGGGCACCGGATACGACGAGAAGACGCGGCCTTCGCCGTTCCAGCAAGCTCATGTCGACGCCTATCGCCTCCGAGTAGCTGCTGGACTCAGTCGGTTATCACCTGATCAATTGGAGAGATACCACGAAGAGAATGGCGACGCGCTGTTCCTCCAAGGCGCTCGTCGTCTTGCTAAGGCAGAAGACGCGCTGTCATCGAACCCCAGCAGTGATCAAACAGCGTTAGCAACGGTGCCTCCACCCAGTCAGATCCTCACAAGAAGTGGCGAGGCCTCACTGGCTGATATCGAAGTTTGCAGCGAGTACTTCGTCAATATCGAAGACAAGGCGAACCCCGTCGTGGTTCTGGGTGCCGTGCTGGACTTTGGAAGCTGTGGCATCGTGCAGTTCCCTTCCAAGAAGCTGCTGCATGTGACCAACAACACACACAGCAAGGTCACATGCTCCTGGCGAGTGGCGGTAGCCTCCAGCCCCACCGAGGTGACAGACGAAGCTCTCAACGTGTTCCAGGTCTTCCCTCAGTCCAGTGACATCGCTGCGGGTGCCACCGCTGAATTCCGAGTCGCTTTCCAGCCCTCAAGAGTGAACACCTACTACTTCGCGGAGCTGGAGGCCTTCGTGGCCTTCAAATCCAACCGCACCTTCCGCCTGGTCAACGTAGACACCTTCACGCCGCCATGGTGTGTCGTCCCCAAGCTGTGCGGCAACACCTTCGCGTCTTCCAGTGAGCAATTCCTGTCCAAGATCCGCTTCCGGTTGGCCAAGAACAAGGTGCATTTCCCGCCCTGCTTCCTGGGAGATAGCGTCTTCCAGACCGTGTTGATGGAGAACGCCAGCGATACGCCAGCACTCTTCGCCTTCGTGGAGGACCCCACCGAAGTGTTCCACTGCAAACCGATGTGCGGCTACATCGCCGCCAAATCCTTCCACCTCGTGGCCATCCGCTTCACCCCACGGAACGTCCGCAAGTACGCGCAGTTCCTCCAGTGTGTGGTCAACAACGCCCACTCGAAGCCGGAGCTCCTGGAGCTCACAGGCATCTGTTCGCTGCCTCAACTGAGTTTCCAGGATATCCTCGCGGTAGATGCCGTGCGACCGGAAGCCCGAGTGTTCGTGAAGCCCACAGCCATCGGTCTCCAGTCTTTCAAGCAGCTGGAGCTGCTCAATACCTCGCGTGTGCCGTTGGTGTATCGCTGGGAACTGCCGCCGAAAGCTCAGGGCATTTTCCGGGTCACACCCAAGCTGGGGAGACTCAATGGCCGAGAGACCGCGACGATCGAGTGCTGCTTCACGCCTGATGAGATCCGGGAGTACGCGAGTCGCTTCCTCGTCTCGGTGAAGTCCATCAGCGTGCCGTTGGACCAGCGGAAGACCGTCCGATCGAAGCTGCCGACCATCCAGGAACTCACACTCCGTGTACAGACCAAAGGCACCATCGGCGCGATCCTCTTCCAGCCTGAAACGCTCAAATTCGACACGATTCTCGTCAACACCAGCGCCAAACAGAGCTTCTTCCTCGTTAACACCGCCGACTGCGACCTCATGTACTCCCTTCGACAGTCTGTGAAGGCCACAACGCAAGGGGAAGATGCTGGAAGCGACGAGAAGACCACGGGCTTTGCGGGGAAGCTGGTGTTCTCGGAAGGCCAGGGCTGCATTCCAGCGCAATCCCGGAAGCAAATCACCGCCACATTCTTCCCGACGGTCGCAGCGACCTTCATCTTCTCCGTTTCCGCTGTCATTGGCGACGAGACGCAGACATCTTCGTCTCCGTACGATACCTGGGGGTTCCAGCAGCTCAAGCAGGCCACATGTGTCATCCAAGCCGAGGCTTCCTTCCCAACTATCGAGATCCAGGACCTGCGAGTCCCCGGCCTGTCCACACAACTGGCTTGGCACCAATTCCAATGCAACGAGATCAACCAATACCTCTCCGCCCCGTTGTCAAAAGCCGACGAAACTCCACGACGTTCAGCACCAGAATCCGAAGCCGAGTCCCCCGCCAAGTGCTTCATACTGCCGTTCTCCCCCGCGCCATTAGGCAGTCGGACGGAACGAGTGTTCTTCAAGCTCTGTAATCCCGGGAATCTGGTGGTCCAGTACCATTTGCGGTACCCGAAGGAAGGCAACGTGGAGATCGAGCATTGGGCTGAGACCGGCGCCCCGTCCACTGAAGAAGTGCGACTGAACGCCATCATCGACAGCAAAGTGTTCGGCATTTCACCCCGTCGAGCCACGTTACTACCTCAGCAGAGCGTCGTCTTAACGCTCTCGTACTCGTACACATCCGAAGCTTACGGGGGTATCCACCACCTGCCCATGCTGCTGGAGGTCGAGAAGGGGAAGCAAGTGGTGCTGGAACTTCAGGGGCGGACACTCACGCACAAAGACCCCAAGCTCTTCCTCCCCACGCGCGTGTTCCATCTCTCTCCAGTCACGATCGGCGAGTATCGACGCGGCTTCAGACAGTCATCAGCTTTGACGGCGAATCGCGATACAGCCAAGTATGAGGAAGAGAAGCAGCGCCTTCGACTGGGAGGCCCGCCCGCCCAACAGATCGAGGTCTTCAATCGAGGAGACAGCGCCATGCGTTTGGAGGTCGAGAGCGCCGCGTTCCAATGCGTTAATGCGGCCAATTTCGACTACCCGGTACTGATCTGCAGGTCCAATTCCGAGATCATCCCGGCGAAAAGCTCCATCTTCCTGGATCTCGAGTTCAATCCGATCCAAGCAGGCACTGTGGAGGCCAAACTGGCGCTGAAGGCACACGGCCTCATGGGCAAAAGCTACCTGGAGGTCGTGGAGATCACCATCGTGGCGACTGGGTTCCACCCTAAGCAGTGGACGCTCTCGCAGATCTGGAGCGAGCGACAGGTAGCCATGACGCCGCCGAAGCTTCAGTCGCTGAGTATCCCGGACCTCCCCGCCTCTTTCGTCTCGGACTACGTCGACTTCGGCCATGTGGCGATGCACTCCCAAGTGAACCAGCTGCTGGTCTTGCAGAACGAAAGCAGGTCGGCAAAGACCCCGGAAGGCAGCAGTCTTGGACCCCGAAGCTTCGTGTTTGAGTGGGATGCCACGCACCCTCTCGTGGCGGACGGCACGATCACATTCGTACCTAAGCGTGGGGAGCTTGGGCCAGGCGAGAAAGCGCTCATCCGCGCGAGTATTCGAGCTTCAGGCGACGCCTTAGTGGTGAATCACGACGTGGCTTGCTTGGTCGTATACTCGGACGAGAGTAGCGACGCTCGAGGGAGTACCAGCGCTGTGTCACCGGCCAGTCCGACGAGATTCAGTGGCCCACAACTGTCAAGCGGCAGTCTTCGAAGCAACAACGACAGCAAGGCAGCAGACGTTCGGGTGTCAGTGATCAATCGCTCCATTGCCACGCAGGAGGCGGTGGCGGAGCATCCACGGGGGAAACCAGCGCCTACAGGCGACAGCAGCAGCAACGATCGCTCCGTGAGTCCCTCGCCTTCGCCAACAGCACAGCGGAGCAGTCGCAGCAGCTCTCGGAAGTCGCTGCTGCCCTCGAAACCCACCCGAAAGAGCTCGCCGGAGAAAGGCAGTGCGTTGGGGAGCAGCGAAAGTCGGAAACTGGAGACGTTGGCGGCCGTGGAGCAGCGCGCGACGCCGCTCTTCGTCCGGATCTACGCGCATGTGCTGCCTCTGACCGTCATGGAGCGGATCTACCCGCGCTCACAAGTCAAGAAGCTGCCGCTGCTGACCACCAAGCAGCTTCCGCGCTCCCTTCAGCCCGTCATCGCGGCGGTAGCGACCACGAGATCGACGACACCACAGTCGAACAGCAATGGTCGAGGTGGAAGCGGCAAAGCGAAAGCTGGCAGACCTGCGACGTCCAAAGCTGGCGGTTCCACGGGTCTGGAGAACGAAGCGGCCGCTCCCAGATGCCGCGACGTGCTCTTCGACGTCCTGGAAGCGCTGGTAGTGGACGCACTGACGTCCAGTACGGTCCAGGAGGCGATGGAGCAGCAGCTCACGCCACTGTCGCGCTGCGATCGAGCTCTCAAGCACGCTTGGACTTCAGATCTTCCGTCCGCAACCCGCCAGCCACCAACGCCGCTGTACCCGAAAGCGCGACAGAGCGACGACTGCCAAACCATCGTCTCCGACGTCATGGAGAACACGGTCTTGAACATCCTGCAGGAGCTTTTCCACGGCGATCTGGAGCGAGAACTGCTCTGCGTCCCCCGGAAGACCGTCTTCCCCAGCGTCCCTGGCCCCAACGTAGCTTCACTTCGACCTGCCAACAGCTCTAGCACAAACAACAGCGATAGCAGCCCAAGAGGTAAGCCAGTCCACAAGAACTGACAGTCTGGTATGAAGAAAATGCAAGGCAAACTCTATCGAAGTGGCTTCGTCCCTCCGCTCCGCTCAACTGGTCGGCACTTGATCGTTTACGAACTCTTGGCAGCGGTTTCCTCCTCCTCCTTCTGGAAGTCCTTGGCGAAGGTCTCAGCCATGATCAGCGGGAACACGAGCGTGGCGTCGGCGTACAGCTTGACGGGCTTGGATTCCAGCCGCAGCTTGCCCCACGAAATGGCCTCATCCGGGCGGGCGCCGGCGTCGCTGCCGTCGAACTCCTGGCCCGTGTTCACGAACACCGCGAAGTCGGCGCCGTTGCGCATGAGGTTGGCGTTGAGGATGTGGTGCTTGATCATGCCGCCGCCCAGGATGATGACGCCCGTCTTCGGCGCGCGGATAGCGTGGTCGTTCATGCGGCGAATGTCGCTGGCGATGTCCAGCACCAGGCCTTCGTTGCGGTACGAGTGGAAGTAGATCATGTCGCCGATCGAGCCGTCCGTGAGCGACGGACAGAAGACCGGGATGTTGTTCTTGTAGGCCCAGTAGTAGACCGAGTCTGGGTGGTTGATCTCCTTGCCCAGGCGATGGATCATCTTGGACGGCGACCAGACCGTGCCCTGGGTCTTCTGCTCCTCCAGCATCGCGTCCAGAATCGGGTTCATCCAGTCCTCAAACTTGCAGTAATTGTCGTTAGGCACCAGCAAGTTGCCGATGCGATTGATACCTCGACGTCGCAGGTTCTCGCCCTTCAGATGGAACTCGCCGATGTACGTGGGCGCCAGGCACTTGATGAAATCCTCCTCGATGCCACCGGCCGACGACACGATCACGTCCACCATCTTGTGCTGCGCCAGGAAGCGCAGCGACTCGCGTAACCCGCTGGAGATCAGGTTGGACGTGTACCCCAGGAAGATCTTGCATTTCACTTGCGCGCGGTATGCCGGGTCCTTCTTCTCGTCGTCGTGCTCATCGGGCGAGATCGGGTCGTCGCTCAAGCGCCACTTGCGCTGCAGAATCCAATACAAACAGCAAATCAGTCGTGAAAATCGCAAGGATTGGACGTTGCCTTCAGTCTTTGCGGCGGCCTTGGGGGACTCACCATGCGCTTGATCTCCTCGATAGCTTCGCCCAGATTGGTGCCCTGGTAGCCCATGGTGACGTACGCCTTCATGATGGCCTCGTAGTCCACGCCGTTGTTGAAATCGTACCTGCAAGCAGTCATTAAGCAGGTCAAAGAAAGAGCGTGAGGAAACACGCGTTAACGCCGCCAGAAGCCGGGGAAGGCCGCAAAAAGGACGCGGAGAGGAGGAGGAGGAGACCCACCCGCGCACATGCGCGCTCTTGCCCTCCAGGTCCTCGGAGCGCACGAGCACGGCGTCCTGCGCCACCTGCGGGATCTGCCCCTTGCTCTCGTCCGTCGCGCTGCTGCTCATCGTGGTCGATTGAGTTGTGGGGTGTGATGGATAAGTGCGCGACGACTGGCGGAGTGTTGGTTGGCGTCACTTCATGGGCGGATGATCGGCTTAGACGGGTTTCTATTGCCTTTAGCAATCCTTCAGCTCTTCTATCCTCGATCAAGTATCGTATACTGGTATACAGCAGCGCAATCCAGTTTCAAGCATGCACAAGCAAAACTTAAACGCTACTACACAGTGCGATTCAGCGTTCCAGTTACTGTGAACTGTCGGATAGGTATCTCGACCGTCTCTGAAATTTCCATACAGCTCGAACATCCTCTTTTCAGTAACAACATGATATCTCTAGCAACTTAAGTCAAGACTCTCAGTACTCTTCCCTTCCCACCGAGCTTCGCAGATCCAACCGCATTGAAGCCGGGCGAAAGGATCGAGGAAGCGATGGCTTCCAGCGCGCACGACGGCAGCAACCTCTTCAAGATCCGCCGCATCTTCGGCTTCCCTTCATCACCAGCCGACGGGGATGTGTCCTCCGCGGAGCTGCCGGCGCTGCAGATCGCGTCCATGGCGGTGCACACGCTAGAGAAGAAGCAGTTGCTGGCGCTCGCCATCTCCGAGGAGTCGAGTCCAGCCTCAATTCCAGGCAATAACACCGTCTCCGTCGCCCCTGGGACGGCGGCAATCGCCCCCGCGGCAGCCAAGACCAACTTCTTACTGTTGCGCACCATTGAGGAGGACCAGCGCGCTCGGTTCTGGCGTTTTCCCGTATGTTCCACGCCCAAACAGCAGCAAGCAGGCAAGGCGGAGCGCCTCACCGCGTTGGAATTCAGTCCTGAAGGCGACTGGCTAGCGGCGCTATCGAGTCGCAAGAACCGCCTGCATCTACTGCCGGTACTCACTCTCATCGCCCGTCAACGGCGCGCGCTATTGGACGCCACATATCAGCCGACGTCGCATCTCCGCGAGCTCATGAGCGTCCATCAAGCGGCCATGACGACGCAAATGGCGTCTTATCTTCGTGCTACGAACGAATACGGCGGTCTGAATGGCGCGCGATACCACTCGCAAGTGGCTGGGGATGATGAACAGATGAGTACACTGGAGTTTGCGCCGGGCATCGGCCGCGTCACATGCGTCCGGTGGTGGCGGTCCCTCAACGGCAAGAATTATTGCCTAGTCGGGGGCACGGAGAGTCTCGTGTCTATCGTGAACGTGGAGGAAAACGCCGAGGAATGTCGCTGCGAACTGGCCAATGCTGGAGCTATCGTCAGTATCGACTTGTTGCATGAAAACTTCCGGAAGGAACGACGGACGTCCATGCTAGTGAAGACCAAGAGCGAAGATGTTGACGAGAAGGAGATGGAAGCGGGCGGCACTGGCCTGAGGTATTACCGCGTGGTATTAGAGAAGAAGTTCCAGCCGAAACCCAAAGCTTCGCCGCGGAAGGCTGATTCGCGACAGAATGAGAAGCCGACGACTCCAGTTTCAGGCAGCGACTCAGGACTGACGATCGTCACGACCACCGGCGGCTCGTCATCTTCAGGAGAGACGACATTCACCACCAGTGGCGCAGCGGGAAGTGGCTTGATGAGTCCCTTCACAGTGTCGAAGCCGCCTCAGTTCGTGGTGAAGACATTCCCACAGCACTTCCTGGAAGACTTGGACTTCCGTCCGCAACGGATCAAGAAGAACTCGCCTCATGTGTGTATGTATGCGATCAACGGTATGTTGAGCTCCGAGTCGTCGTTAGCACTGTACGACTGCAAGAAGCGGAAGGCCAATCTGTACTCCAACTTCCATTGGCGACTCAAGAGTGAATACCAAGTGCCCGACTTGCTGCCTTCAGCGCCGACCGATAGCAGCCAAGAGCAGGAAGCAGAAGACGTCGTGGATGTGGACTTGACGTACTGCTCGACGGATCTGATGCTGCTTCAAGGCCGCTCGGCAGCGTCAAACGAAACCATCTCAACGTGGGTATCGCTGCCGTCTCACCAAGGGATGGACGAGGACGTCGTGACGGCACATATCGTCCACTACCTCACGTTACATGGCAACGAGAGGATTGAGCGTGTGGTACAGAGCACAGCTCGCAGTCAAGCGGTTTCCGGTGCAAGCGTTGGCGGTAGCCAGTCGAATGAGGCGGAGATCATCTATATCCTGCAGACCAAGCATCACGTCTACGAATGTCGGCCACAATGGTCTCGACTCGCACTGTTTAAGGCGCTGTGTGGTCGCTCGATCGCGCTGCGCGACGCGCTTTCCATCGGCTACGCGCTGGGTATCGACATGGCTTCGTTGTGCCAAGTAGTAGCCAACACGTTGTACACCAGCGTGATCGATGGCAGTGCGACGGCGGATCCGCCATTTGTACAATGGGTTCGTGAGCTCTTCGAGGTCTCGAGGGCCATGCCATCGAGCGCCGTGGAACAATTGACGGCTATCGGAGGCGTCCAGAATGCCATCGACTACGCCCAACATGTGCTCTCCAAGCCTGTGCGGGATTCCTTCGACGATAGTGGCGAGAGGAGACGCGTGGCGCTGTTGTTGGTGGATCTGGTGCTTCAGCAACAGCTCCAGAAGGATCCGTCGCTTGCTGTCGATGGGGGACAAACGTCGACATTGCGTGATCCACAGCAAACCGATGACGAGCGAGAGGCCTGGCTCGTGGCGTTCTTGGAGACCAACCAAGACTACTTGACCACTGACATTGTTGACCTTTGTCTGTCGCAGCAGCATGTGGACAAGGCTCTTCTGGTGGCCACTCGACGTCAAGAAGTGCCTCAAGTACTGGAGAAGATCGTCCAGGTCGGATTGGCCTCGTTCGTTTCCGAGAAGGCGATGCGTTCACTACTTGCTTCGGGCCATGCCTCTGCGCTCACCGCTCCCTCCAGTCGACTGATCTTGCGGTCGTTCCCTGTTGAAGTCCAAGCGGAGATCTTGTTGGCACATCCACCTGCGATTCTTCAGCATCGCGGCTGGCTGGAACGGAATCTCCCAGCCATTTCGCTACCGCTATGTCAGCAGTTGGCGGCTAGTATCGACCCCACGCAGCCAAACAGCGCTGATCTCACGGCCTCTGCCACAGCGAAGTGCTGCCCGACAGCCAAACCAAGCGTGCATTCCGATATCGCCACGTCCGAGTTCATCAGCGTGGCTCCGGAGGAGCAACTGGAACTCTTCTTGACGCTTCTGCTTCGGCTGAACAGCCAAGGAGAAGGCGAGTACTCGCAAGCCAGATTGGAGACGCTGTTGAAAGATTTGGCAGCCCAGTATCGTCCACCCATTATGGTGTCACGCTGTGTGGACTACGAGAACTGGACGGCCGCGGCCTGTATCTACGAAGCCCACGGTGAGCTGGTGGAAGCGCTCGAGTGTCGTCTGCATTCCCACAAGACCCGACGGTCTTCGTCGTTGTCGTCTCCAATGGCGGCGCCGGCTTCCGATGGCTCAGTGACGCGTCGTCGTCAGTACTCGGACGATTCCGTCAGTAGCGCGAGGTCCGACGAGTCGGAATTTCACGAGGAAATGCGTGAAGAGCTCCTTTCGCTGCTGAACTCGCTGGTCGTACAGAGCCACAGCACCAAGGCCATCTCGGAGCAAGTGCGGGCCGCGATCCTGGCTCGACTGCTGGTCAAATGGTTCGACTACGGCTTGAAGCGCACGGTGCTGGAGGTGTTCCTCATCGACCCCAACGTGTTCGTCCACGTCTCTTCCTTGCTGGCGCAGATCTTCTTCTCGGAAGTCGTGGACTCCATCCTCGGGGTCGAATCCTTTGCCGGCGGACCCGTGACCTCTTCCAATGGCAGCGGCGGCGGCTTCGACGATCGCGATCGAGAGTGGGTGCGTCAGTGTCATCGTCTGCCGTTCTCAGGCCAGTTCTTATTCCACGTCTGCGTCTCGTTCCTTGAGAAAGATCACGCGATGGCAAAGGAGGCGTCGACAGCCTCTCGAAGCTCGCAGTCGTCGACGCTCAAGCTGCTGGAACTCGTGAAGAGCAACGCCGTGCAGAACGATCTCTCGCATCCAGCAGTGGCGATCTCTCCTCATTCGGCCCAGGCCCTCGGCAAGGCAGACCCGTTGGAGACCCACGTCAAGGCATTTACCTGCGGCCATCTGTTCCCGAAGCGCATGTTCGAAGAAGAGCTGCTGCCGGAGTTCGACAAGCGCATGAACGCACTGCCATTGCCGCTGTTCGCCACCAAGCAGGCCTTCGCCCACGAGTTCAAGCGCAGTGCCAGCGAAACTCCGTGTCCGATCTGCAGCTTCAACAAGATCAGCGAACGTGTGTACGAGCAGCGGCAGTCGAGCAGCAAGCGATCGGAGCCAGAGGAGAGCGCAACCGCCAAGAAGGTCCGAAGCAAGACGGAGCAGTCGACGAGACGACCGAGACTCAAGCAGCCAGGAGCGACGCCCTACTACTTCCTGCATCGCGAAGCCCACGAACGCCTGGCGTTCTCGTCGTCCTTATCCGCGGCCGACCTAAAGAATCGCAAGCCTCTGCAGCACGAGGCCTGGGAATGGCGGGAACAACACGCTCCGTAAGGACAACTCTGAGGGATAAGAGGGCGGTGAGCCTTTGGATGGTGAGTCTTCATGATACATGCGTTCTGGTTTCGTGATTAAGTTTGAGACGAACGTCAGCAAAACTGGGGATAACTTAAAAGGCTGTGCAAAGCAGAGCATACCTGGCGGAAGAACGCAGACGCGGCGGACACGCTTATCTCTTTCGCTTCTTGCCGCGCTTGGCGCGCATTTCGGCGTTGCGCTTGTCGCTCTTCATGCGCGGATCCACGAGCTTCACCTTGCCACTGGCGCCCTTCTTGCCGCTCGCAGTCTTGGTAGACGAGCGGCCGCCGCGAGTCGACACGACGTACACCTTGTTATCCTTCTTCATCTGCGCGCCCTTCATGGCTCGGTCGATGGCCTTCAGTTTCTCGCGCGTCGACATGTCGGGCAGGTTGGCGATGTCCGTGGCCTTCTTCTTGGCCGCCTTCAGCTTCTTCAGCTGCAGCCGCTGCTTGCGGCCACGCGCCTCCGCCACCTTCTTCACGGGCTTCGTCGCCATCTCCATGAAGCGCTCCTTCATCTGCATCAGCACGTCCTTGGGGATCGGCAGCTGCGGACGGTAGTGCTTCTCCTCGTCGTCCTGGAACCAGTCGGGCAAAGCCGTCGAGTCGTTCCACGCGTACCGATTGTAGCTGGCGTCGATCATGTCCTTGGCCTTCGACTTGTGCACCATCATGCTGGCCAACGCCAGCGTCTTCGCACGGTCTTCAGCGTCGTACTCTTCGTGATCCGAATCATACAAGCGGTCGTCCATGGTCGGAAGCGCGTTGGCAAGCTCGTCCTCCGCGGGTTCAAATGCAGCCACCACCTCGAACTTGTTGTCCGAAGAAGCACGGTCGCTCTTCAACGCGGCGCCCATACCCGACCGAATCAGCGCCTTCTTTTCCGCCGAAACCTCCGTGTCGCTGTCCTCGTCGGCACCAGCAACAACCTCATCGTCCGAATCGGCAGCATCAGCCACGGCGAACTCCGTGCCGAACTCCAGCTCGTACTCCTTCTCCTCCTTCTTCAGCTTCTTGTTGGCACGACGCTCCTTGCGCTCCATGGCAGCCTTGCGCTTCTCGTGACGGATCTCCTTGTCGGTCTTGGGCATCTCCGGCAGGGTCATCAGATCATCCTTGTCGTCCACGCCGTCGAACAGTTTGTTGTCCGAGAACCAACGAGCCACGGCAGCACTCGACTTCTCCGGGAACTTGAGCTTCACGTCCAACTGGTCCTCATCGTCCTCATCGCTGTCATCCGAACTCTGTAAAGCACACGCACAAAGGTCAGCAAGTGAGAACCGAGGATAATAAACGAGACACACCAGCATGCAACATGAATGCCTGGGATTTCGGATGCACAAAGGACTGCACTCCCATCGGACCGTGAGGTCCAGAGGTACGGTCAGACATGATGGCAATCCATGTCACTATCCCCCATGTTTGACAACTGAGCGAAGGTACCGATCGAACCCGGAACAGATAACACGGATGGGGGACCACACACACACACACACACAAAGTCACACAGCCACATACCTCGTCAGCGTTGATCATCTTCTGATACTGCTTCGTGTCGCCGTCGAACATCTCGCTGTCTTGCACAAGCGCCTCGCCAGCCAGTGCTCGCTTGGCGACCTTCGTCCGCTTCACAGCCTTCTTGGTACGCACGGTGTCACCGCGACGAGCAAGGAACTCGTCGTACGCCTTGTCCATTGACGACTCCACGAGCTCATCGTACTCGGCGTCGCTGTCCTCCAGACCAGCGTCCTCATCTTCCTCCTCCTCCTCCTCTTCTTCTGAAGACGACTCGGCAACAGCGTTCTCCAGTTCGTCCACCTTCGACTTGGACAGCTTCAACTCCGACAGACTGAAAGCCGACTCGGCTTCCGTGACGTCGATACCCTCCGCGTTCATGCCCAGCGCCGCTCGGATCCGGAGCTTCTGCTTCTTCTCACGGTCCTGGAAAACGAACAAGATACGACAACACCACGTCAGCCAATCACGATCCATTGGCGACAGGAATCACTCCGAATGCACACGCAGTTTTGCACTCAACATGTCTGAGCACAAGAACGGTTGAAGACTTTATGGTTCGGAAAGCCTTAACAGCTGAAGGCTGCAAGTCAATCTGGGCGGCTTCAATAGCCGGTCTGTTCAAGGACCAATCCGACCAAATGGAATTGGAAGGGGCTTTGGATTCCCGCCGATACAACACGCAAACACAAGCACTCAAATGCAAACACACACTCATCCAAGAGGAAATGTCCAGCCCAAATCGACCGTCACTCGCACGAACACAGGCGAGGATAGGATAGGGGGCCAGAGGTCCATATGGGCGCGTAACGGGAGTCGGGAGGGTTAATCCGCAACATGTCAAACGAGCAGGTATGACAAGGACTACTGGGATGCGCCCACAAGCACTCACACACATACAAACAAGCACACTCGCACACAAATGCACACACCTCAACCAGCAACATACCTTCTTCTTGTCGCGTTTCTTCTTCGCCAGCACGTTGGCCCGCAGCTGAGCCAGCTCTTCGCGAACGAGGGCGTCCTTCTCCTTCTCCGTCAGCTCGTGCTCCGGCTCCTTCACTTCTTCAGGCTTCTCCTTCTCTTCATCGTCTTCCAGTTCTTCGGCCTTCAGAAGCTCCGACTTGTACTTGGCCATTCGTACTCGCCACTTCAGCAAGTGCTTGAAGTCCGCTTTGCCCAACACCTAGCGCATTCAAATGATAAAGCACACAAACCGTGAGACAACTCCACTCCGAAAAGCCGATCGATCAGTGTCAGGACTGGAGGGGACGTGAGCTGCGCTTCGGACATTGGGATCCAGTGATGAGAAGGATCAGACAGCACAAGGGCATTTGGCAGCAACGCCACGCACTGGCTTCCGGTGGGTTTTCCCGAAATTAATCGGGCGCCGGAACAACAGCGGGGCTCAGACAAAAATTCAGCTTTGAATCCTCATCTCCGTCTCATCGCCATGGATCCCATCCGTCGCGTCGTCCACGCTTCCCTCCAACCAATCCACATCCAAGCAGGTATCAAGACATACCTTCAGATCCGTCAGACAGCGCACGATCTCCTCAGTTGTATCTGGGTGGTCCTTGAAAACGTCGTCCTCGGCCCGGAAGCGAATGCTCGTCGTGTCCGTCAGCAGACGGATAGGGTCCGTGGCGTCGATGAACTGCGCCACGCTGCACTCGTTGGTCAGCGTCATACCGAGGGACTCATCGTAGCCTGCAAACAAACAAAATCAGAATGATTAGCATCAATACGTCGACAATACACACCATGCAGGCAAATGCATCACAGGAATGTCATAGTTCTCACTCCAGCTGCACAGCAAAGAGCCGCATTCCTCTCCGAAAAGAGGTCAGCGACGTAAGCAGACAGCTCGAGTGCTTGATAATCACTCTTGGCGACAAGTAGCGCTAGTGACCAATGGGGTTGTAGGTGGTCACTAGAGACTCTAGAGAATGTAGCCGGACACGCAATACACGCACATGCAAACACAAAATGCATACAGCACACTCCACATACCTTCGCGATGACGCTTGCGGTCGCCGAACTTCGGGTGGAAGATGGTGATGCTCTTCTCCGCCTCGTCCACTTGGTCGAACACGTACTTGGGGTCAAACAGCTTCGGGTCGATCGAGTGCGGCGCCAGGAACTCCTCGCACACAACGAAGATCTCGGCAGACTCGTTACGCGAAGACAGCGGCTTGGTCGCGCTCACCTTCTTGAACAGCTGCTTGAACACCCACAGCAGCGCGTTGTAGTCCTGCGAGCGGAACACCTTGCTCACGAAGGTGCCGCCGCGGCCCATCACGTCCACAGCCAGCTTCAGAGCCACCAGCGCCAGCTCGTTCTGCACGTACGCGTCCTTCGAGTACTCGGCGCCGACGTTCGGCGCGCCATCGCACAGCACCACGTCGGCCTGCCAGTTCTGCATCTCCTGCTTGATGATCTGCCGACATTTCACGGTCGTGATGTCGCACTGGAAGGTCTTCACGCCGCGGATCGGCCGGATCGGCAGCAGATCTATACCCAGGATGATACTGGACGCGGGCATGTACTTGGCGGCCACTTGGCACCAGCCGCCGGGCGCCGCGCACAGATCGATGCATACCTTGGCCGTAGACAGGAAGTCGTACTTCTTGTTCAGCTGGATGAGCTTGAAGGCCGACCGCGCGCGGTAGCCCTGCTGCCGCGCCAGGTTGTAGTATTTGTCCTTGTCATGCTTCTTGCGCTTCACCATGGCTGTCTTCTACTAAGGAGGAAGCGGGCGGGAGCCTGGCGCTGGAGCGACAGACGGGAAGACGGGATTCACGCGCGCCCCTCCGGCCTCCAATTCGCGAATGACTGGTCCAAATGCCGGCAAAGCGCGCGCGATGCGCCAAAGGCAACGCGAGGGAAAAACCTCGGGAGGTCACAGAGCACCACCACCCATTGCCTCAGAGCGTGAGGTTGTATTGAGGCGCAACCAACCATTTGCGCTAATCGAGAGGTTTTATCTCGAAAGAAGAAGGTTTTGAAAAGTGGAGGGGGGAAGTTAACAGGTTAGAAAGTTACAGAAACGTTATTGTGTCCGGCTGCGTTATAACGTCAAGTTGAAGCCCAATGCTGGTTGCCTGATGGCTGGGAAGCTCAGCTCGAAGTGTGGCCGTCACTGGATGCCACGGCCATGTGCTGGCTGGGTTTGCGGATCAAGACGCGGTCGATGAGGCGCACGTTGGAGCGATCCGACGTGTTGAACTTGGTGTCTAACGACGGGTTCTCGAAATCCATCCGCAGCATGTTGTCCACCTTGGTCACCAGTGGTTTCCAGTAGCTCGGCCGCGTCCATTTGAAGGATGGCAGGTCTCTCTCGAGCACCGCACGAGGACCAGCACCTCCGCTCCACTTGGGGTCTCTGTTCAATGGAAAGCGTTAGGGTGCTAGCAACGTGCTGATGTTACTGCAGTAGCCGACCAGTCTCCGGTACCTGCACCATCGACGCGGCATCTTATCGATGCCAAAGGCGAAGAGTTCGAGTCGTCCTTCCTTGTCGAAGTGAAGACGCAGGAAGTTCTTGTAGCTGGCGATCCGCAGTGACGAGAATGCCTCGTTGTAGTGACACTGGAACACGTTGAGCGACACGTAGAGATACGTGCCGAAGACGACGCTCACGACCGGCGTGGCCAGCACCCAGAAGTACGGGAACACGCTTGCGTAGTACGTCCACAGTTCCATGCGGCCGAGACTATCAAAGCCCGAGGCACAGATCTTGTTTCGGTGTAGCGCCACCACCTCCGGCACTAATCCAAGCAAGCAAGTCACACCGTCAGTCAGCCAGCCATACGATTGGGCATGTTAACGACAGAGTTCGGCTTGCTTACCGTCGAAGATGGTCATGCAGAGCTGCATGAAATCTCCATACAAGGACGCAAGACCCAGCACGTCGTACTGTCTGACGGCCGAGAAGTCCGGGAGAGTGCTGCTAAAGTAGAGGTAGAGCGAGTGATCTCCTTCATGGCCAAGAGCGCCGCGCACAGATGCCACCTCCAGGATGCACTCGTATATCAGCAAGATGGTGAAGGCGGCCACACAGTGGCAGCACGACACCGTCGTGCCCATGACGCACTTCTTGGGCAGCGAAGTGCAGTCCGCGAAGCCAATCATCCCTACGAGCATGGCGAGGAAGCATAGCAGCGACACGTACGACGTCGTGGCCATGTCGCTCAGTAATTCCACGAGTTCATGACAGAACTGGCCCGCAGCGTCCCACCAAGTCTCCGAGGCGTAGATCGAACTCACAGAGCAGCGCGGGAACATGGAGAACACCAGCGCAAAGTACTGCTCCCATCCAAGCCAACAGATACAGCAAAACGGTCAGCCACCCAATCCAACCAGCCAAACTATCGATCCTGCTCAGCATACCCCAATGCCGCCGATGGCATCGAAACGCCAATTAAGACGCCGAAAGCCGAACACGTTGAGCAAGGCGTAGCGTCTGCACATCCACGCGAAAGCGCGTTAGCCTCAGCATAATCCCAGCTAACAAGGCAGCAACATCTCAAGAAGGAGAGCCATAACGTACTTGGATACGTGCACCGGTGGGTAGCACATCTTGTGTTCGTAGGATCCGCCATTCGAGACCAGAGTCTCGCTCGTCGGTGCGTGTGTGGGGTGCAGGAACGCGCCGCCACCGCCAGAAACGATCAAATGCTCGGCTGCGCGTGTTCGTATTGGCGGGCTCAGCTTCGCTTGGTCGCCCTGACCCGCACCGCACTGGCCACTAGCAGCAGCTGCGACGCCGTCAAAACTGCTTGTGCGGTGCATATGCGGGAAATGTTTGTGAACAGGAGACGCGAACGAGTTCCTGCGAGGCAGCGGCTTGAGTCCCGAGCCATCGTGATTGCTCGGGTGCGAAGTGTCGATTCGCATTGACGTCGACCGCTTCAACACCCCCGTTTCTTCGACAAGAGTGTGTCGCGTGTAATTGTGGACATCTCCCGCAAGCCGTAAGGCCACGCGTCCTTGAAGCACGGTGTCCAGCAGATGCGACAGCTTGACGTCCACGTCGCTGCGATCTTCGTACACATCCAAGAGCCACCGCGGCTCGTGGGTGAGCACGATCACCGCGTCGTCAGGCCCCATTTGCGACTGCACCACCCGCTCAAAGAACGCGAACTGCTCCGTATCAACGTCATTCTCCAATGCCAAATCCACGCCAAAGAGCCACCAGCCATGCGGCAGCTTCAGACTGAAGTAACTCGTTTTCTGTGGCAGCAACCAGCCGCCCAGCCAATCGCGCTGGCAAATGTATCGTGTGAACGTATTGAGGCCATCGAACCAGTCGTGGTTTCCCGGAATCGCGAACACACTGGGCCCTGCGTAGTCGCGTAACGTCGCACAACCGCCTGGATTCTTCTTCTTGGTGGAAATGGATGCCGGATGGTACGAACGCGGCGCCTTCATGGCGTACTCGAAGCACCGCCACAGTCGCTTCTCGTAGCTTTCACTGTCTGGATGTGGATACGCCAGGTCTCCACCGATCACCAGTGCCTCGCCGCGCGGGAACACACGCTTGTACGTCCGTGGTTCCGCTCTGCTCTTCTCCCTCTGCTGCGCAGTCTCGAACGTAGCGTCTGCTTCGCAGTCCACCTCCAGCTGCGGTTGTGCGAGCAAGCGCGCGATCTGGTAGCTGCTATTGAAACCGTCGCCGCAGTCCGCCATGAAGTCTAGCCACAGCTCGTCCTTTTCCGCCAGGTGGTCGAAGCAATAGTCGTCGTCGTTTGGATGTAACGCGCGTTGCATCGTTCGCTGGTCGAACCGCCCGAGAAAGACCTTGAGCGAGATGAGCAGCTCGAAGACCGTGTCGAACAGTAGCATGGAGTACCAAGGCACCATGGGCAGGTTTTGCTCGGGCGGCAGTCGCTCGTGTCCGTTCTCTTCCTCGGCTTCCACGTCGTCATCGTCCACATGGTCCGAGAACCAGCTGAAGGATGAGATCATCCTGATGCCGCTCATCCGCTCCAACACGAAGTTCGTGATAGCCAGCAGCATCCCCACGAACCAGATGAAGATCGCGCCGCGGTAGCTGTAGTATTGATAGAGTCACGCACACGAAAATCAGATCAATCAGGGGGTTGACAGTCGGGGTCTGGCGGATAATTGGCAGCAAAAGCCACGAACCTGGCTGGCACGAAGGTCTCGACGTCGTCGGACTGGACGAAGGAGAAGAGCTGCTCGCAAGCGTGGCTGTTGTACGTCCTCGGCTCCTCCGGTGACGCGGCGCAGTCATACGTCGCGTCGCAATGCACGATGAGCGCCACACACGCGATGCTGATGGCCGCGCTGTTGCGAAGCACGTTCATGAACGACCGCGCCAAGCTGCAGCCACAAGGTGATCGCCAGTAAAGAAGAGCGTTAGCCATCAAGTGAGGAATACGGAGCAGCATATCCCATCAGATGGAGCCATTCAAATGCAACAACGCATTGCTTCAGCATTAGAGACGTACGTGACGTCAGCCACGGTCCAGAAAAAGCCCAATCGCGTTGTGATCCGTGACAAGAAGAGCACCATGAGCACTTCCAGGACGACCAGGAACACGAAACTGGCCGAGAAGAACGGGAACAAGAGCGAGACCTGTTCGAAACAAGCAAGGCATCCACCAGCGGAGCGATGAGGTATTTTGCCATCGCCATGGGAAGATCTCGTTGTCTCTTGGCTGCAAGACGACGGACTTGCGCACGTACCGGTTGCTTGATGGAGGAGTCCAAAAGCCCGAGCGCGTGCACGGGCGTATGAACCGCAGCAGCGGAGAAGAGCCACGCGTAGAGCGCCATGGAGAAGTAGACGTAGGGCGTCCAGGAGTTGAGCAGCTCCCGGTTGCCCACAAACGGACTCGTGAAGAAATAGAACGCGATGTAGAGCACCGTGTAGAGCGCGAACCAGACCTGCAACCGCACGCCAGACAGCACTCAGAGAGCGACGCTTCATGCAGAGACTCCAAGCGGGCACACGCACCAGCTGGTCCTCGCCCTTGGTGGACTCGGACTCCATGGCGCTTCCGTCGGCCTTCGATTCTCTGCTCGGAACTTCAGAATGTGACGCACAGAATGATGATGACGATCTCTTCCTCCTTTTCCACCAATCGCAGAACGACTGACGAGATTTGAACCAATGAGCGAACAGGAAACGCGAAAGATACCGACGGCAACTTGTCGTTTCAACCTTGTCCACAAAAATAATGGATTTCATTTTCACGAACAATACTGATCAATGCTGATTGAGTCTCCTTCTTTCACACTACAGTATTAGCATTCCTCAAAATTATTAATTGTTTTATATTCTTCAATTATTGAGAGGAAATGCGCTCAACCAATTATTGTTTCCACGCGAAGCGACGCATTCGTTGCGCATTTCCATGAAGGGTCGACACTCGGATGGAAGCGGAACACCATTTGCCTCGCCTTGTGCAGTCCACGCCGCGCGGCAGCGTCTCTCCTCGGTCGTCTGTCTCCAGTCGCGTGCCTCTACTGGACCTGGCCTTCCACGGGGACGCCGTCAACCCGCAACGTAGCCTTCCGTACGACATGCCATCGTCTCGATCGCGTCGAGAAGAAGAGTATATGCCACCCAACAGCAGTCGCGTTGCAAGTACCAACGCAGCAAGCGCGTCGCTTTTGCGTCCCACCGCATCTTGGCACGTGGGCAACGGCAGCGCTTCGAGCTACGAGCCAGCGCCTCAGCAACTGGGACTTTCGGACGAGTCGGCGATCATGGAAGCGTCGGACCCGGCGCTCTTCCAGGCCGCAGTGGAAGAGCACGCGCGTCGCTTGGGCGTGGACCCGGCGCAAGACGCGGCCTTCCTCTGGCTGGCGCGTGAGTCTCTCGTGGCTCCACTGCCTGACGGCTGGTACCACGTGACAGCGGCGGAAACAGGTCAGCCGTACTATTACAACGAGATCTCGGGCGAAAGTCGATGGGATCATCCGAGTGACGACCAATTCCGTCAGCTTTTCCGCGAACTCAAGATCAAGCAACAGCAGCAGGGCGAGCGCTTTGCTCTCCAGGCTCAAGAGCAGCGGATGGCTGCGTATTATGCCTCAACGACGTCGTATCAGAGCAGTATGGCGTGGCAAGAGAGTGAGCCCAATCAACAGCAGCACTATACGCCACAGATGCAGACAACTGGAGCTTATTATCAAGATTATGAGTCCACAGAGACGCCGTACAAGACCCAGCAAGCGCAGGTATACTCTCCACGTGGAGAAGCAGCAGAAAGCGGGGACTATGCGGCTCCAGATACAGCGAACCCGCCAGTAAATCGCCGTCAAGAGGCCAGTCCTCGAAGCGACAGCCAAGCTCAACTCGCTCGACAACTGCAGGCCATAGAGCAACGCAAGGCGAAGGACGACGAGCTCCTCACGGAGGTGCAAGCCGAGGTAGCTAACCTCAAGCGGAGGCTGTCGAGTCGGGACGAAGACCTGGAAGAGGCGAAGAGCGAGATCACGCAGCTCCAGAAGAAAGTGGGCGAGTACAAACAGCGCCTGGAGACCAACACCAAGGAGCATGAGGACGTTTTGGAGACGAATCAGAGTCTCAAGAAGGAGCTGACGCAGGCGCGATCGAAGGTGGAAGGCAGCTCCAAGGAGTACGAAGCTGTGTTGGAAACGAACCAGACGCTCATAGAAGAGCTGGAGCTGACCAAAGGGAAGTTGGAGGAGATTCGACTGAAACAAAGCGGAGATGCGGATGATGTCGAGGGATTACAGAGCCAACTCGCGAGTGAGCAGAGCGCCAGAGTCCAACAAGAACAGCAACTTGAGCAGAAAACGAAGCAGTTGTCGGCGATGACGAAGGAGCTGGAAGTTGCCAAGACTTCGATCCGACAGTTGCAAGAGGACTTGGCGAAGAAGCGGGTCACGGACATGAAAGAGAACGAGGAAGCTGCGACTGCGGCTGCTGACGCGGCGGCCGCGACCATCAAAGCGGTTGGCGAGCAACTGGGTGAAAAGGAGAAGGAGCTGGAAGCCGAGCGGGCTCGTAGCCACGCTCTGCAGCAAGAGATCGTGCAGCTGAATATGAAGCAAGCGGCGGCGAAAGAGAACCTCAAGAAGCTGCATGCTCATACAGCTGAAGCCGAAGGTCTTCGCCAAGAACTCGAGACCGTAAGTGCCAGTTTAATGGCAGCAACCGAGGAGAAGAGTGCGCTGGAGAGGCAACTCGAGGAGCAGAAGACGGCGAGTGCCGCCCGATTGAGCGAAGGCGAAGATCAGCATCGCACGTTGAAACGAGAAGCGCGTGCTTTGGAGCGGGAGCTGAAGAATCAACAAGGCTTGGCGAAGGAGCGTGACGGCGAATTCGCAGCATTGAAGCGTTCATTGGAGAGCGCAGAGGCGAAGCTCGCAAGCCAAGCACAAGCAATTCAAGCAGCTCGTCAACAGGCCTTTGCCGAAGCGGAACAGGCGGTACGTTGCGGTTCTCCTGCTTGTTTTGAGGAACCGGTGGCGTCCTTTGATCTCATTGTACTCTGCTTGATGTTGACTTGTTCTTATCTATCCAGAGCGCGGAGATTATCCGCCAGGCGCAAGAGGAGAAGGCTCGAGTAGCCGAATTGTACACACAAGAGATGCTGGCTCGACGGAAGCTGCATAACCGGCTGATGGAGCTACAAGGCAATATCCGCGTGTTCTGTCGCGTGCGTCCTATCCAGCCAGTGGAGCTCAAGAGCGAACAGTCTTCGTTGGCAGTCTTCTTCCGTGAGAACGACCATGAAAGTCTCGATCTCATTGTTGGCGGCGAAGGTGATAAGGGCAACCATATCGGCCAGAAGCACGCGTTCGAGTTCGACCACGTTTTCCAGCAGGACAGTACGCAAGAGCAAGTGTTCGAGCAGACTCGGGCGTTGGTCGTGAGCGCTTTGGACGGCTTCAACGTCTGCATCTTCGCCTACGGCCAGACCGGATCCGGGAAGACCCACACAATGGAAGGTCCGGAGAGTGATCGCGGTGTAAACTTCCGTGCATTGCGGGAGCTCTTCACGATCCGAGACGAACGGATGGCCGCTGGGAACTTCGAGTGTTCACTGAAGCTGAGTATACTCGAGGTGTACAACGAGACCATCGTGGATTTGTTGGAAGGAGGAGGTCAAGCCGGTGGTCAGCCAGCGGCAGCAGCACTTGCCAAAGGTCTGGACGTGCGTGTTGGCAAGACCGGCGTCTACGTCGAGAACTTGATCGACGTGGAAGTCTTCAATGAAGGCGACGTGCTGGACCTCATGAAGCTGGGGCATTCCCATCGAAGCGTGGGCTCCCATGATGTCAACGAGCACTCGAGTCGTTCCCATCTCGTGCTGTCTATCACGCTCGAGACCGGATTCAACGGCGAGGCGAGGCGGCGTGTGTCCAAGCTGCATCTCATCGATCTCGCCGGCTCCGAGCGTGTGAGTAAGACGGCAGCCAGTGGTCAACGACTCAAGGAAGCGCAGAACATCAACCGCTCGCTGTCGGCACTCGGAGATGTGATCGCAGCATTGGGAGCCAGCAGCAAACACGTGCCGTACCGGAACTCGAAGCTCACGTTCCTACTGCAAGATTCGCTGAGTGGCAACTCCAAGGTGCTCATGTTCGTGAACGTGAGCCCTGTCCAATGGAACGCGTGGGAGACGCTCTGCTCCCTCAACTTCGCCGCACGATGTCGCAGTGTGGCACTCGGCCAGGCCAAGGCGGCCACGGCCACGGCCAGCTCCAGTGCCCCCGCTTCAGGCAACGGCATGCATGCAACGATGAGTATGAGCGCCATGACCACCAGCAATGGAGGCGGTCGAGCGCCGCCGACCAGTATGCGACAGCCACCAACTTCGGTCACCAAGACGATGACCAGTCGACCTGGCAACGACCCATAGCCAGCAGATGGAGCACTGACATTCGATTCAGGATCCAAGGAAGATCGGGAGTCAGTGTATTTACTAATAGGATAAGATAAACCAAGGTGACAGCGGAGAAGAGCAGGGGTCGGATGGACACTACAGAAGAAGAGCGACATCTCACATGTTGGTGAGCTCCACCAGCACAGCCTCCACATTGCCGTTGTGCTCCGTCAACAAGTCGCAGCACAACTCTTCGTCCAAATGCACCAGGATGCTACGCAGCATGTCCAGCTCGCGGGCCCATTGGCCGTCGTCTTCCGCGATGGTGTCGGCTCCGGCAGTGTCCACAATGTCCCACTCGCGATCCTCTTCCTCGTCACACGACGTCGTGTACTGGGTATCAGCGTCCGACTCGTAGACCTCCTCAGCCGCCTCCACTTGAACCAGTGGCGGTGGGACGTCCTCCTCCTCTTCTTCGTCCACGTTCGCTTCAGCTTCAACTGGTGGCTCGGGAACCGGTGTGGCAGCTTCGGAGTGACGGAGGTCCACCGTCATCTCCGCTTCCGGCGAACACGGCGGCACGACAGTAGATGGCGACACAGCAGTAGACGGAGACACGGCAGTAGATGGCGACTTAGTGAACTCGCAGGCGGCCAACGCGTCATTTCCATCGTCACTGGATGCACTGGAAGAACGACGGCGTTCGATCCCAGCCGCCACCGCTGAACTGGCGCGGCGCAGTCGCGAACTCACGCCGCTCCGAGCCGAAGACAGCAGCGTGCGCGTATGCACGACCGAACTGCCCAGCGACTCGCGGCCCCGGCCGACCAGCTCGCTGTTGCGGAGCTGCGTGATGGCGTCGCCGGCGTGGGTGATGGCTTCTCCGGCCAGTCGCGTGACGGACTCGCGGCCGCGACCCACCAGCTCGCTGTTACGCAGCTGGGAGGTGGCTTCGCCGGCCAGTCGCACCAGCTCCACCACCTTCTGCACCACCGGCGTCACCACCTTCTCACGGAGCGACACGCGCGAGACCACGCAGAAGTGCAGACCACGCGGCTTGTCCTTCTCCGCCGCGTTCAGCTCCAACAACACGCGACACGCCTCGTCGAACTCCGACGCGTGCGTCAGCGTCACCACGTCGCCTTCGTCGTCGCGATACACCAGCGTCCAGGCGCCCGACAGCCGCGGGAACACCTCGCGCACCTTCTGCAGCAGCAGCTCGTAGGAGAACGCGGCGTCGTCGCCCTTGGGACGCAGCGAAACCTTCATGCGGTGCGTCTCGCCGCCGTAGCTCAGCTTGAGCACCACCTTCTCGCTCGCCATTGGATCGGATTCTGTGGGTGTGAGGCGTGCGCAGCTTCTTTCGAACTGAAGGCAAAGGAGACCAGGAGCGTGACTTGGGAGCCAGAGATCTTGCCGCGATGTGGCGGAAGGAACGCGAGCAGCTTGGGTGGAGCGACGAGTGATGGCGGCGGGTGGATATGAGAAGCACGAGCAAGAAGGAAGCTTTCTCGGAACATGCAAGTTGAGCCTCTAAATTTGATGCTGAACGAATATGCGAGGAATCACTTGGTATCAAAGGTTCTATGCATTTCAACATCAATTTTCTCAATTGTCCCATCGTGATCTTATCAGATGAGCGCAGAATTATCAGCGTGAGGAGGTTTCTGGTTCAAAAGGGAATGGCCCCCCTTCTTTCCCGCAGGATGGGAGACGGCATGCGTGCGGCTTTTCGGGTGATTTTCGGACTTAGTCGAAGACCATGTTGAAGCCACGCTCCCCTCATTTGAGCAACTGATTGGGTGTGTGGATCCGAAACGCAGCATCCGGATGCCGATCATCTGGAATAAGGTTGTCGAATGGGGGTCTGGGACGGTGCCATCCGCATGTTCCCAGCCGGTGCGACTCTTCAAGGGTGGACAACGTGAGGGCTGGGGTCGCCCATTGCCAGCAGCTGCAAAGGATCCAAGATGGTGATCTGGACCAATGAAAGTGCGGAGAATTATCGGCGGCCGCCACTGATTGGGTATAATCAGTGTGAGTGCCTTTATTACAAGCGCGAGGAGGATGATCCTTTGCGAGGGAAGGGGGGACCTTTGGCGCGTCAAATAATTTGACGCTTCGGCAACTTAATGAAGCAGCCTCTGGAGTTTGGTTATCGTCGAAACGCAACGTAACCGAGGTTACGGGTTACGCTATGAAAGCAAGTTGAAGAGTAACCGTAGTGTAGCCATGCCAACCCACGCATCGGGCAAAGGAGGCCAGCTCGCTTGCTTTCACTGCTGCCTTACGCCCCACGCGCCCCTGGCCGCACGCAGCGTGCTTCCAGGATACAGAGAGACACGACACAAAGTGTGCTGAAATGGCCACCTCACCTGCGTTTCCTGTGAGCCACATTTGGCCATGCAAGCCAAACCATATTTTCTTGCGATATTTTTGCTTTTGATACTCGCGCCATACTGAATTCTTCGCCACTATCTCTCTGGGTTAGCGCCGACCAGTGAGCTCACTCTCTTCCCATCACCTGCATGACACTGGCTGATGGCAGCAGTCAGACACGCAGCGAGTTTTTGCAGTAGGAATGGCAATCGTGCTGCCAATGGACTCTATGTCGCCGTCTGGAGTGACGCAGTCCACCCTGCGCTGACCTCACAGTATCCCTCTAATCGCCTCCGCGAGATTCGATTCGCGACTACTTACCTTCAAGATGATACATACACGCCAGCGACGACTCGTCACTCAACGACCGATTTCAATGCAACTCATGGTTGCTCAATAAATGCTTTGCCAGCTTCTTCCTTGCGTCATGCGAGCGACTTGACATATTTTGACTTCCCACTTTTGTAGACGCCGTTATCGCTGCTTGCTATTTTATCATTCGCCCCTTTTCGTCGTCAATGAACAGCTCCCCGGAGCGATTAGCGCACCCTCAATCATCCTCGTCGACACGGTTCACTCCAGTCGACCTCTCTCGATAAACGGGACTCGCTCTGCGAAGCCCGTCTCCATTCTAGCTCGTGCGCAGCCAAACCTGCAACGAACGATGGGCATCTGTAATAGCGAGAGGCTTCGCTGTGCTGCCGGTGTGCCTCCTCTCGCTCAGCAAGAACCAGCCACACATCCGTTGCTGGATTCCAATAGCTCACAAGATTCGCTGGATGCGGAGGCTGAAGGAGGAGAGACACATAATATGTGCGTAACAGCACAGCGCTGCAGCCGCTCACTTAACGGCCTGATCAAATCAGCTACGTATCGCCCATTGGCGTGCTAACTCTGCAACGAGACCTCGTCTTTCGTCGACGGACAGCGGAGGGGCCCATGTTAAAGCACGAGCGCAGCCAAGTCGACGTGTGATATCTGAAACCATTCCGCCGGCGCGTTGCCGCTACACATAGAGCTGATCTTCAACCGAGGAAGGTCGGTCATTCACAGCGACGATCGACAATCGATTTTGAATTTAGAGCAACTGAAATGTTCCTAAATGAAAATCTGAATCCCAAGTTCAACTTCGTCTGAAAACAAGCGATGCCGCATTTTACCCAATCAGAGACTTGATGTCGT
>MBAC02011867.1:0-10030 GCA_001712635.2 Nothophytophthora sp. Chile5
GAAGGGGTCTGATACTGCGGCTCGGCGAAGTCGGTCAGATAGCGTGGGAGCGAAAAGGTAAGCCGTGGGTGGAACGAGGTGCATTGCAGTGTGCTGGTGCGTCCATAGAGTGGCGGGACAACAGAGAGAGACTGTTGAGGCTCAGGGTGCTAGGATTTACTGTCGGCGCCCTGGCCGTGTATTTGGCTGGAGCACGTCTGTGTGTATTGATGGCCATCTACAATTGCTACATATGAGTGACCCGGGTTTACCTTGCGGCGGACAACCCCACAGACGGTTCTGCGTCTGGCAGACACCGTTGCAAGGTGCCGATAACGTCCGTACCTGGCCGTCTCTATGTAACCGGTTTGGAACCGGTGTGACCACTGAAATGCCTTTTGCACTGCCGTCCCCACGCACCCGACGCACCCACCAACTACACCTTCATGGAACACTCAAACCTTTACCTTTAACATCATTCTTATTGTTGGAAGGTGCTGTGACAGCTGAAGCGGACGAGATTGATTGCCGTCCGCTCATCCGCATAGGCGGAAGCCGCGGCAGGCGTTGTGCAGAGAGGCTCGGTGGTGAGGACAACGAGAGCTGCGTGGAGGTTGGGGTAGCATATTGTGCGGAAACATAGCAACAGCAAAAATTGAAGACAGAGGATACAGCTACAGTCTGGAAAAACGGATGTCATCCTTCAAAAATCACCAAAGGCGAACCTGGAGGGGGTATTCTTTGCCCCAACTGAATCAAAGCAAGACCTTCAAACGTGTGATAACGCAATTGGGTTTGGTGGGAGAATTGATATGTTTGGACCTGGGTTTAAGATCCGTGTGCGCAGCACACGGATCTCAAACCGCAGGCGTTCATTTGGATTGACTCTATCACCCCCTCCGCTTTTCTTAACCCCTTGATTGCATTCAATTGCTACGGTTTGGCAAATTCAAGATATCTGATGTTGTGTCATTAGTCATTTTCAATATAAAAAGGAAAAATAAGTTAAAGTGATTATAATTCACGAACCCAGTCTTTCCATTCATGCGCAGCAGGGGTCAAACGAGATTACATTAATGGGAGCTTATGCAATGACCATCAGCTCAATCCGATAAGGGACGAGGAGAGGCGGGTCTTTCTTGCTTGCGTGGCGTTCTCGATTCTTCAAAGTGAGGGAGAACGCCACGCGTTCATCGGGTGGCCTGCGGCCAGCGGCTTGAAGCGGGCTGGAGTACCGGTACGAAACCGGTTCGTACCGAAAATACTGCTTGGAGTGGAAAACACAATTCCCTCGCTGTGCTATGGTCAATTGAAGCACTCAAACAGAGAAATTTGATACAGGACTGGTATCCGGATAGAATATTTTTTGAGTGATGAATATGAGGTGTATTGGGAAACTTCCGAGTCTACGCGGTCTCATTAATCTACATGAATGCTCTCCGTCCACGTAAAACCCCGCATTCGGGGAGACCGGTTCATAGCCTCAATTAATTTGAGACCCTCGCGAGCGTTCCATCGCCGGATTCGCTGTGCTGTTTGGTGCAGTGCTGCCTGTGACGGCAATGCATGCTACGAATGGTGACCCGCTCCTAAACAAACTGTCGCTGTTGCTGCGCTCTGGAGCCAGCACTCTATATATTTGTCCAGGTACTCCTGGATTTGGGAACCCAAGATATTCGGTAGTTGTATGGCCGATACGCCGCGTGTCCATCGCTAGAGATTCTGGTATACACAAAATATTGGAGTATGTATATATTACAGTACCAAGTTTCAGAAAACAGTACTGTACTATCGCCACTCGCGATAGGTGCGTGTGTATGTGGGGGGGCTACGTGTATTTGTTTTATCGCTGCACTTCGACGGTGAATACAGTGGCCACCGTATTCTTTTAAATATTATTTCTGAATCGTATTATATACGTGAAGCCTACTTTATCCCATATTGCAAACTTTCATTTATATGTATTCGTTATATAATTTCAAATATATATACCTATCATTTTACAGATCAACCTTTCTAGCAAAATCTTGTGTTGGTAATAAGCAGTAGTAATTGATAAATCAAGCTGATAGTTTGGATTGAAATCTGGTTGTTTTTTATTACACATAACACATGCTTAGCAAAAATAGCGCGAGCACCTCATATTTAATCACAATTTATTATTCGGTTTGCATTTTCTCTTATTGAATGACCAAAAATACTTCACAACTAGTGATCATTTTTGAGTTGGCTCGATCTAACTTGGTAAACCTCCTGTAGTTATAATAGTAGTGGGGGTGTCCATGGACGGTATCAAGTTCGACCGGATGATCTGTATCCGAAATGCCAGACCTTATTCTTCGTCACATGGCATTAATCAGTAGAAGCTTGGAATTTCTCGAGCCAGGAAATGCACACAAACGAGCTTATTTGGTGGGCATATAACGGTGCTATTATAATTCCAGCAAGTATTTAATTACTTCAAAATTGACGCATTTAAGATTAATCAGAATGAGTGCATGATTTCAATAATAGTTTTTTTTGCCATTTTATATTACGCTGAATGAATTTATTTTACCACTGAAAAACACTCCAATGGGATCAATAAATTGCATTCTACATTTATCACTTATGTGTACAATCGAGCGGCAAGACGTTGACAACATAAATGCATCAACAAAATTTGCGCAAGTCCGTGTTTTTGCATCACGTGCAAGGAAACGTCCAATTGCGAGCTTCGACTGATCGCTGTGTTTAGGGCAGACTAAATGCTGCATGTGATGGCATGTCCACGGGGCTGTGGCATTTAAAATGTCAATGTTCAATCAATGTGTGGATTTTCATTTGACTGAACATCATAGTTGGTCGAATACAAGAAACAAGATTCCCCACTGTCACCTACTTTGTATCAGTCTAATTCATATTACCTTGTTTTACGTAAATCTATGCAATAGTCTGTTGAGGGACTTTCATGAAAATGCGGACAATTGTCGGACAAACTTTAGTGGAAATTGACATTTTCAGTAGTACCATTCTTGTGAATTTTGCATTTGCAAAATATAGACATTTTAAATGAAAAAATGATATTTTGCAAATATAAAAAGGAAAGCTGGTGCAAACAAGGAATTACCGTACTGTGCTGCAACCTCCATTATGAAAATAACGCAGATTATATGTGCCTTTTTCAAATTTCATGATCGAATATTTTGCTTTTGTGGAGTACATTCATTTTCGGCTACAATATCTGAATAAAGAGTATGAATGGCTATCTATGTGAAATTCCATTGCGTTCATCTGGACGCTCAAAGCGAAGGCTGCATTGTGAACACCAACACGGCGGATTGCGATGTGAACTGGTGATGTATGTGTCAGCCAAGTTTAAAAATGGCCGTGATATGTCGTGGTAAACTTTCACCCGCCCCTCTCATTTTGACCAGGATTAGCGTTCACGCATGGGCACTTGCCTTGAAGATATACGAGTCGCGATATCCTTTCGGCGGTCAATGAAGATAATGAAGATACTATGCTGTTCATCCCAATCCTCGACAGCAATACTACTTGCAATATATTGTGAAACTGGACACTAAGATTCGATCATAATTTGTATATTGTTGCAATATTACACAAAATCGATCGCAAACTCCGTTGTCAAGCTTTGTCAGAGTCGCACAGTCTCACAAAGGAGGGAAAGAAATGTAAATTCATGTATCTGTCGCAGTTGCAATGGCGCGAAGCACAAGCAACAGGTTACAGGTACCGCCCATAAACTGCCACCATAAACAACTGATAACCCTGACAAAGTGATACAAATCATATTTCAAAAATAAGGATATGCCGTCGTGTGAATTTGAATTTGTCCGCCAAACCAAACTTCAAAGATGCAGAACACCACAGCGTTTTCATTCAGATTGAACCGCCAAAAGAAATTCAACTGAGGTTTCAATCCCCGCACGCATCAAGGCGGCAAGAATGAACAGCGTCAAGCAATGCACGAAAGGGAGGTGGCTAACTATCGAGCAGAAGCACGAGATCATCATGCAGCATCATCAGGCAGTGCATTTTCAGACAACAAGGAGAACACACCTCCTCCTCGCGGGCAGCATGTTAGCATGGACGAAGCTCTTATCTAAAGTAAGACATTCGCTTGAACACTGTTTGATCGTTGGATTATCATGGAACATGCATGTTCTGTTTTGACTACCATTAGTTGTGCTGCACGATGCTGCCACCAGCCACATCAAACCACTATTCGTCGCCATGTACGAAGGGGACGGTGCATTTACGTACCAAACGAAGGCAGCAAACTTTGTCGAACAGCATCTCTGATTCACTCGTCGAATATCGAGTTTCAACCTGCTACACATACACTGGGCACGGCACGAGGCATGGACTCAAATTATGAGCACGTGGTACAACGGAAAGCATAACAACACCCAGTTAGGACCTCCTGGGATCAAAGATAAAGCTGATAGAGAATGATCGACGAACTCTCAGAATCGTGCATACCTGCCGTAGGAACGCATGCCATGAGATTTCATCCTAGCGCTGACTCCCTTCGTCAACTGGCGGGGTAGTTCATTCGTCGCAGTGCTGCGAAACAAAAATAAAATATGCACGCACAAAACGCTGTCAACCGGATATACAGATAATCGAACACATTAGTCCGCCAGTCTCCGAGCACGTACAGCAATCTCTGCAGCCTCCAGAATTCCCTGTGCTCTCTTCGTGGCGAAATTCCAGCGCGGAACAAGTAGGTCGGGATGTCAGCGTGTCATGCATCCCCATTAAGATTTCGCGCAGTCACACTTGGGTGCGTCGGACGTTGCTGGGGGATGGTGGACGATACTGAATTGGACCGTCTCCACCAACGAATCGATCCACTGGAGATGTATGACAGACACATCCGCAATGTGTCGTGCTGCTGGTGTCTCCGTCTCCTTCCAATGGGTCAATTTCCTGGGATTCCCACCATCAGACCTCGTCTGCACAAGCGTTCGTCAACTGGTTGAATCTCAACAGCGAAGAAGCAACGGAAGAGCGGCAACCGGGGTGTCACCAGCACCACATGGACTGGATTACAGCATCCACATGCATTGAGGTTAGTGCATGTAGTTGGCGTGACAGAAAGACACTCCACGTCATCTCGATCACCAATTGTGCTTCTTCCAGCGGGTCGAATCGCCAATACTGCCGACCAACGTGAGGTACACTTGGGTCCGCAGCAATTCGCCACCCGGCGAGCATCAGTGAATCAGGAGAGCACGAGGTCTGACACAACAGCAACAGTAAGTTGAACCGTCCACCTCTGGGGACGACTAGCGTTCGTTGCGCTGTAGCGGGCTTGTCTGCTCTCGTTCGCTCGCCGTCTCTTCTGCTTGATTTCTTCTTTAACTTGAACGCCGCCGATAATAAGAGAGCAGCATGTATCAGCTACAAGTTAATGCGTGCCGCTGCTAGCACGGTGTGATCATTGTCGCCCTTCTTACCCGTGCCGTGACCGGTCGTCCGCGATAGTCTACGTTGTGGACGCGGGCAGCCATTCTCAACCTCAGGAACTCGCATCCTGAACGCGTCAAGGCGATCAGCACCAACGCCTGCAGACAGCATTCCTTGGCAGATCACATGCGTTTTCGCTCGACTGACGGTGGAAGCGGCCACGACCTCGTCTCCTCGCACTCGCGATCTTCTGGATCCATCCCATCTGGCCCAATACCCTTTCGAAAGTGATGCATTTTGCTGATCGACCTGTCACAGAGTCAGAGTTTGGGGATGAGCGTCGCTTCGGCTGTTGCAGACCCGAAACCGTCTAAATATAAAGGATTACAGTTTCAAAAGATGTTGTGCTAAAAAAAAAACGTAAGCTACTAAAATTTGGAACATCTCGAATAATAGAAGACCGGACCGTTGGGTGGCTGTCACAGAGCCAAAGAGTCGCTTCCATCCATCGACGCAGTGCTGCTGGATCAGGCACGCAAGAGGAGGTGGCGACTAGTCCGTCGCATCGATAGAAGCACCAACGGCTGGCAAGAACTGCCCCTCCATCTGGCGGTTTGGAGCGAAAGCACCATCGCAGCACGAAGCGAGTGCTCTCAGGCTCCGACTCAGCCGGCGATCGCTGGCTTAATTGGCCTCACGACGGACGAGCGAAGGTGCGGGTTCCTGCGGCCTGACTGGGGACGCATCGTGAAGCCGATTGCTTAACTCGAGGCAGCTCTCACGCTCATGTTGTGGTTATTCCCTTGCCGGGCAGGAGGCGAAGAGCAGCCCTGAAGACCACGCCGTCGACTGCAATGATTGCTGCAGAAGACGCGGAGGTTGAGCGCTTGTGAAGCGTGCAGCACATGCAAGAATCGACTGTGGAGGCAAACTGGGTGGTGTGCGGCCGCTACTTGAGTTCGATTGCATGATGAAACTGAGGGCATGGCGGCAATTGGAGCGAAGTATTCAATTTGGTTTCCGTGAAGTCCATGGAGGATCTTGCCGACTCGCGACGCCGTTGGACATAGCTACTCGTGAGAAAGTGTTCACGGCGGGTTTGTGTATCCTCGTGGTCCTCGTGGCGCTGCTGGCCCGTTGGGTTGCACCTTCCCCCCCGCGTTGTTTGGGAACACATAGTGGCAGAACTGGAGGACAAGTTCAGCAATGGCGCTGCGATAGAATGGCGCAGCTAAGTGGTGGATGGCTGCTTTTTTCGCATGACTGGACGAGAGGACTGGTTGTGGGCGTCGTGAAGATGATTTCGGTTGAAAGGAGACCCAGAAGTCGCAGTAATTGAGCGAGTCCTTCACTGAATTGACATGTCTGCTTGCTTGACGCCATTAACATCGCGAGACTGGGAAGTTTGGGGATATGTGGCTGCTGGGTGGCGTTGGACGACCGATCGTGTGACCCTGGCGAGTTGTATGAGTGTTGTGGGTGCTTCAACTGCGAGAGATTTTGAAGACGACACAAGCGGACGTCTCGATCGGGTGCGGTTCGCACAGAAAGCACGATACGTGACTTGCATCGATCAGCTTCTGACATAAACTAGCTGGTTGGCCGAATCTTTGACGTGCTTTGCTTGACAAAAGTGTGGTGGCTCAGTTTTCGTTAGAATTCGCTGTGCGGAAGTCTGATTTCGACGTGGCGGCAGCATTTCTGGAGGAAATAATGCATTGATCAGTGAGTGACTACACAGTGACTGCTTTATCGTGGGCAGATTGTCTTTCTCGCACCAATCGATCGTTATCGCGAAAGCGCTGGACAATAGTATTGTCCACTGGTTACCTTCTAGGGTCAAATGCGCACATTGATGGCCTAGAACGATTGATTTGTCGATGAGAACGAGAAAGGTAGATGAGCTGCTCTACTATTCCTGTCAATGGAGTCGTGGTCTGCTAAAAGAATGGCCAATGCGCCTGCTGCATTGCATTGATTCGCACTCCTCCTCATCCAAATTCATTCATTTCAAGCGACTTGTGATAAGACTTCTGCCTCCGTCGATTCGGGAAGAAGGAACCCCATCAAACAATGGTTGCTGACGGAATCTGGACTCGAAATCATCGTTTTCGCGGGCGATGCCGGTTTTTGCTGTATCGCTACGCAATTTTGAAGCCTCTTCAGTGCGATTGCGGCAGTGAGCTCAATAGCGAGCTCGTGTACGCGTGGCCGTGTTCAATCCTGTTTGGAGGCGACAGCAGCAGTCCGTTCACGTTCGTAAACTACAGTCTGTGCTTGAACTCAGCGAACAATCACTCGGTTGGCCGCATGCTGACCACGAACAGCCCCTGTCGGGGCGTGGGGCCATTCTGGAATATCATCGACACCGCTTGTGACTCCTCCTACATAGAGCAACAGCTGGACCGACATCCTTCTGGACAAGCACCGAGCATTCGATAATTCAATTGGAGCGGCTGGCCTCACCTGCTCGACGACGCGGCTCGACAATCAATCCTACAGAGACCCCACCGGTGGTTGCACGAGATGACAATATGGTCCACGTCACATTCAAACTGCGTGGGTTGAATGGAGTCGACCGAGTCAACAAGCTTAATGCGAGGCGTGGTCGTTCTCTTGACGACTAACACCACCGGCAAGTGCTGATCCGATACCATTTTCTTGCGCTCCTTCCGCAAAGAATTTTATCATTTGCCAGATACGAGTCGGTGCTGGATCTGCTATTCGACGGGAGGTGGACTTGTGTGGCTTCAATTCTAAAAGTGGTGATGACTCAGACCGCAGTCAGACCTTCGAGAGCTTGGGAAACGGCCGAAAAGTATCATTCCCCTTGGTAGTGCTGAGGGCACGCGGTCGTTTCGTCTGTTAGCTGAGCTGCTATAGGATACGAACAAGCATGGCTAACCCGAGCGAAGGAACGACGCCGGCGCGAGTGATCCCGCTGGCCGTGTGGATGAGTTCGCATTGCGCGTTCCTGCAAATTGGGTAGAGCTGTTCGCGTGAGTATACCGCAGACTGGTCATGGGCGGCAATTGTTGGGCCACGACGAAGCAGCAGCAAGTGGCGACTGGAGTTCGGTGGCTTGCTAGCAGATGTGCTGACGACGGAAAGCTTCCGGTGGCTGCTCGGAGCCCACGCGCTGGCGAGTTCCATTGACAAGCTGGTGGATTTGCTGTTTACCTCCCTCTCGTTCGTCTGAAAACTTTGCATTATCAAGCCGTCTGCTGGAGCAGCCACAAAAGATGGTCAAAATGACGATGAAACGTTCGATGGGACGCACTGACAAGCCTCGCAGCATACCCGTTCAAATTGATGTGGCGTCGCTTTGATTGACGCAAGCTTGACGATTATCCACCGTTGAGTTGGCCGGTTGACCAGTACTTGCGCCGAAAGCAAGGCACTAGTGAGCTCCCGGTTTGTTTAGCCCAAGAAGCAAAAACCGACCGAGGCCAGCGCACTTGACTACTCGATACTTGAGTGTGGTCGACAACACTCGCGTCTGTTGTATTCAATTCTGACTGCGAGTGACAGCGCTCAAGAGCGAGCAATTGGCAGTGGCGCGCTTGCAGTTTACGGTACCGGTTCGTTCTTGGCGTCCGACTCGTGTGGTCTGAGATCGCTCACCGATTCGCGCTATTTGTTTTATGTTTTGACTGTAAGTGTTGTGATGACAGGAAGCTTTCACCAGTCGATGGAAGAGTTCTCCGGTAAGGCAAACGTCCAACGCTGCTTCGGTAGTTCTTGCGTTTTGACAGAAGTCAACTTTGATGAAACTTTTCTAACCTAGGGGGCTTGAATCAAGAGCCAATGTGCTGGTGTGTGTAGTGCCTAGCAACGTCAGATATTGGTCGAGTCCTTGCAGTGTGCTATGTGCTTGGTCTGCCAGCGAGTTTGAAGCTCGAAATTCGAAGAATGGCTCACAACTGAATCGCTCTATTTGTGGTAAATAAAGTGGGTGTTTGCATTGCGCGTACCGATGTGAATGTGGACGCCACGTCGCGTATGGTGCAGCTCCAACTTGAAGCCTTTGTGCAGCTTTGTTGTGATAAGCGCGCAACTTCGTTATCGGCTGATGTGATGTGCTGCAGGGAACATCAATGGGATACATTCGCCAAAGAGGACGGAGGAAGTAAGTTGTGCGCTTGGATTTCAGTTCTGCGGAGCGATTCGTGAGTGTTTCATTTTCAAAGATGTTGGTTGTGCAAAATTCCATGAAGGTGCTGTGTGAGGGTGGGTCATGTAGAAACGACTACCTTTCGTGACCCGAGGTAATTTACTCAGAAGACCGACATCTGACTCAAAAACATTAGATGAGTCAGCCTTTTCCTTAGTGGAGACCCTCGAACGTCTTAACACACCGCTAAACCTACACAGCGTATTCTTATTCAACTAAGCATGTACAAGCAAACGAAAAGATGGAGTGATACGCAATAGACTACGTCCATGAAAACGAAGGAGATCACTACCTGTTCCGCTAGAATTCGAAGTAGGTGACGTGCCGCAACTCCTTATAGTGCTTCTCGCAAAGGTTGTGCGTGCGTGTGTAGGCGGGCTTGACGCAGCCGTCGAACCCGCAGCGCTTGCCGCCTCCATGAGCCCAGCAGCAGCCGTTCGACACCGCAACTTTCGAGCAATC
>MBAC02011871.1:0-35906 GCA_001712635.2 Nothophytophthora sp. Chile5
CGAACGTGCGAGTGTTGATCCAGTCCAGTTGGAGCGACATGGCGGGCGATCTGGAGATCCCCGACAACATTTTCTTTCTGGGCAACTGTCCCCACGATTGGCTGATGCCTCGAGTGTCTGCTGTTGTTCACCATGGCGGAGCAGGGACCGCTGCTGCTGGTCTTTTATCTGGCAAGCCGACGTTCATCGTGCCTTTCTTCGGTGATCAGCCGTTCTGGGGTCGTGCGGTCGTGAAGAGGGGAGTGGGCGTGGAGCCGTGTCCGATTGCCGAGCTGACGACCGAAAAGCTCCGTACGGCCTTCCTAGGACTGCAGAGCACGGATCTTCGCAGCAAAGCGTTGATGATGCAGGAGAGAATGCAGACGGAAGACGGCGCCGAGGAAGCCGTGAAGAGCTTCTATCGCCATCTCCCGGTCGAACACATGCGCTGCGACTTGGATCACGAGCGGATCGCGACGAAATGGAGTCGAAGCGACAAGATCAAGATGTGCGACGTCTGCACGTTTGTGCTGGAAACTCGACCGGAGAATTACCAGAAGAAGGTCGTGGATTATCATTGCGTGGATTACTCGGCTCGAGGGCCCGCGTCTGGGTTCTCCGGCGCGTCCTCTGGAGCTGCTGCGTTCTTCCACGAAGTGGGTGGCGCTTTCAAAGATGTGATCGTCAAACCGACCAAAGGATTCCGCGAAGAAGGGCCGAAGGGAGCGGTGATTGGCGTTGTAAAGGGCGTTAGCGGCCTCATCATCCGTCCGGTCCATGGCGTCGCCTTGTTTGCCGATCACATTGCCGCTGGACACGCCAATCTGTTCCGAGAAGGAGGTCGCAAGAAGCGTGGCAGTGTGTTCGACAAGACGATGATGGCTGCTCTGGGGATGGAGAACGGCTTGGCCAACTCGCATTCTTTGGGCTCAGACCCGAATGAAGTCGAACCACAGTGTGTTGTTCGCGGGAAACCCGAACTCCGAAGGGAAGTGCAGCTTCAGGTATCGGAAGAAGACAAACTCAAGTACCAAGCACGATTCCGGGAAGTTATGGAGGCTCGAGACAGCGACCGCAACTCGCTGGATCAAATCCAACGAGGCGATTCCGTCTCCTCCTCCAACACGTCGCTCACTGACTCAGAAGATAGCGATGACCAGTTCTCTCAAGCCGCGATCGAGATTTTATCTGCTGATTTCACGGCAAGTGGGAACATCGGCGTGGATTTCAACGTTCGAAGCGAATCCGCCGATGCTATCAGTCCATCAAAACTCAAGGAATGGCAGCAGTTCTCCGAGACGCAGAAGGTCAAGGCCGAGCGCATTCTGGACCAGTTGACCCGCTCGTCAGTGCCAGCGATGAATATCTGTCTGGCCACCATCGGGTCCTGGGATAACAACGTCAAGCAGTTCGTGACCATTGGCCTTCGACTGGCGGCTGATGGCCACCGCGTTCGAATCGCAGCCAACGAAGAGTTCCGACACGAGATCACGGGGCGAGGACTGGAGTTCTATCCGCTGGGCGGAGCGCTGGAGAATTTCCACGACTTCATCAAGTATTTACACGACTCCAAGACGACCAACGCGTTTCAACGACACAAAGCTGGGCGACCGGTCCTCGGGGCCTTCAAAGAGTTGGTCTATTCCCTCTGGCCGGCAGCCAATGGCGCTGATCCTCACGGTCAAGGAGCCAATATCCCGGGCGAGCACTTCCGAGCCGACGCTCTGCTTTGCCACCCGCTGCTCTTCGGCCATGTTCACGTAGCTGAGCGGCTGGGGATCCCTCTCCAATGCGCCAGTCTCGTGCCTCTATCGCCAACCTTCACTATGCCGCATGTCCTAAGCGCGACCTTCATGGATGACATCAGTGCCTTGGGTCAGGAGTACAAGGAGACCAACTGGCTGTCGTATGGAGTCGTGGACACCATCTTATACCGCGGCATGGCGGACATTCTGAGCCAATTCCGGGCCTCCATTGGTCTTTCGGGCCATCGCAACCAGCCCAGTCCACTGGTGGAATGGCAGATCCCACACATCTACCTCTGGAACCCCGCGCTTCTCCAGAAGCCAGTGGACTGGGGAATGGAGCTGCAAGTAGCTGGATACGTGTCGCTAAACGACGAGCGGGAGATGAGCAAGATGCGGAAGTTCAAGTGGAGTCGCTCGCTGAACGACTTCACTCTGGCGACGAGAAATCCGGTCATCTACTTCGGCGTGTCCACGTACAGTCTGCCTTCGGTTCACTTGGAGAAACTCCTGCGGAAGATCGACGCGGCGGCTGAACGAGCCAACGTGCAGATCATTTTCCAAGCACGAGAGGGCCGAGAATGCCACTCGTCGTATCATTCCGAGAACGTGTACGAGGTGGAGCGAGGCTTCCCGTACGCGTTGATCCTGCGCAAAGTCGCGGCGACGATCCATTGGGGCGAGCCTGCGATTGTGGAAGAAGGGCTGGCAGCTGGGAAGCCTCTGGGCGTCTGTGTCCACCTCTCCTCGCAGTATTACGCAGCCTGCATGTGTGTGACTGCTGGGGTGGGGATCCCTCCGATCGACTTGAAGTCCTGCACTGTCGACTCGCTGGTCACCGCTTTCCATCAATTGCTGGCGCCTGAGCTTGTGGAGCGAGCGACGGCGATGGCTCAGACCTTTTCCTCCGACCAAGCGCTGGAGAAAGCGGTCAGCGCCTTCTACTCGAACCTGCCGCTGCGAGCCATGCGGTGCGACCTGGACGAAACCAAGGTGGCGCGGATCTACGACCCGAGACTGGAGCTCAAGCTTTCGTTCGAGGCGTATCTGGCGCTCCAGCCGATCCGAGGCCACGATGACACGGACGACGTGGCGTACAAGCCGCTGTGGTACGACGGTCGCCGCCCGCCCAAGTTCTCGCTGCGAGACATCGCAGAGGACGAGGAGCCGCAGGACGTGAAGCCCACGCGAGGCTTGGACTCGCTCCGCATGGCGCTCTCGGTCTTCTCGTCCCGAGACTCGAGCGAGTCGATCCCGGAAGCGCCCAAACGCATGTCTTCTCGAATGGCCAGTCGCGTGGCGATGATCGTGGAGCGCCCGACGTTCTGGAAGACGGCGCAGGAGGAGCTGGAGGCTCGCAGAGCGATCACCGAGGCATACGAGAAGGTCTTGCAACGTGGCAAGGAAGCGCCAGCCCCGAAGCGCCGGCGTTCACGAGCCACTAGCGTTTCAGCACAAGACGCAAGACGCGTTGATCTGACACGCATTAACATTAGATCGGTTGCGCAGTTTATTCTCAGAAACCCCGAATAATTGCATTTTAGGAGTTTCAAATGTCAGAAACGTCCTGATTTTTACATTTTCCCATGTTCTAGTTTTCAAACCTTCAGACCCACCCGCCGCCCCGACCCGTGGAGACCCACCCATCACCCAACTCATGCTCGACCACCGTGCCATCATCCGACGGATCCATCCATCCGTCGCGAGAATGGAGCCATGGAGGAAGGCCCGACGCTCGCTTGCTTGGTACTTCCATCTTTATTGACCTTTACATCGAAAATGAACGTCTTCTTCTCCCCTCTTTACAGTTTCCTTGCAGCAGCAGCACTACCAAAAAAAAAGAAATGACCACAAGTGACCACCAGACTCGTCGTCGCGTCCACCGGTCGCAATATTTACTTCAGCTGCTTGCCTGGGAGGGCGGGCTTCGTCTTCTTTCCGGAGATATCGACACCTCTTCCGTGATCGGAGCTTGCTCTTCTCCATCGCCTCCTCCTGCCGCCAGTCGTCGCAGCACTCGTTAGATCCACACGCCGTCGTCCTCCTCTTCGCCGCCAGCGGCCGCGTCGACTTCGGACTTGGAGGAATCGGCTCGCAGAACGGGGTTGTGCTCGCTGCTGTTGCTCTTCATACTCGCCTCCTTCTTCATCCGTGCGGAGCCGTAGGACACGGAGAACTCGAGCGTGAGGAACCACGACATCTTCTCCTCGGCCGAGTCGAAGCACAGCTTGATGGTCCGACCGCGGTTCAGCGAGCACACCACGCCGAAGCGCTTGCCGTCCCACTCCTCCACGGCGCGGATCAGCCCAGACAGCGCCAGCTCCGAGTCGTCGTCCTCCGACTCGTAGCAGCTAAAACTATCGTGCTTGATCACTACGAAGAAGCGCGTCCACACGTCGTCGTCCGTCAGACAGTGCGCCCAGCCCTCCTTGCTCGAGCGGTTCGCACTGGAGCGCGGCTTCTTCACGGCGGCCGACAGCAGAGCCATCCATGCCGTGTACGCCACGTGCGTGTCAGCGATGAGTCGGACCTCCTTGCCGCCCACTAAGTGGAGGGACAGGCCGTTGTTTTCTGTTGTGAGCGCCGACACGTCCGTGAAGTCCAGCACGCCGCGCGGCGCACGCGAGGTGTCCTCGCTGTCGTAGTAGGTCAAAACCTTGCCGTTCAGCGTGAAATACCGACGCGCCCACGAGCGCAGCGTCTCCTTCTGCTTCCGCATCCAGCCTTGCATCTGGATGTCGTTCTCGTCCGACAGGTTGGACGACTCCATGGACCCGCTGCCGGATGAGTTCCCACGCATGATGCTGCGGAAGCTGTTGCCAATCGGCGGCATCCTAGCGCCTTCGCGGCTATCGTTTTCACACAGCAAAAGAGACACTTAGCCGCCATGTCCCACGCCTTCCACCGCCTGCTACGCGGCTTTCCGACTGCCTCAACGCCCTCCATCGCTCCATACGGGCGAGCGCATCACGCAGTAATCACAGCGAGAGCACGTACTGTGTGGCTGGAGTGAGGAGCTACAGACAGCGCTATCGAGCGGGCGAGGACGGTCCCACCACGGTGAAAACAAGACCGAGCGCGGCGGAAACGAGGAGCCGAGATGGCGCTGGGATCGAGACGGGTCCACGCGTGGCAGAGCGGGCGCGCGGTGGGCTACTGAGTGCGGATCGGAGCAACAAGCGCGGCCGACGGGCGAGATCTCGAATAAGACCAGAAGCTGCGGGCGTTGCGGTTGAGTTTGACTTGCGCCGCTCCCTCTTTCTCTTTCTCCATACAACAACAATAGGGAAAGACCCCACGAGCGAACCACAGCAAAGACCCACTGCAAAAAAGAAGAAACCCGGCGAGGTTTTCCATCTGCAACAGCGAAAAACCTCGGGCGGCTCTCTGTCGCGAGTGCCAGCGACTACGGTACAGCTGACTCTCGGACGAGGGACAGTCTGCCCCTCCCCCTGCATCAACTCCTTAGAGAACGCAAGACGAAATGGAGAGGCGATACGCAAAGTGTAGGGCTGAGCGGCAACGGTCGGTTCACGGACATGCGCCAGTTTGCGGATTCGATCCCCCGCATAACGCTAACGCTAACGTTATCCTGTCGCACACAGATCGTTCGCTCCCGCACTTAACGGTTAGCATTCCAGCGGTTGCGACAGTTGGCGGCCAACTGGGCGTCCATGCATCCATCGTGTTCGGCGGGGTATTGTCGCCCGCAGGGTTTCTTCACCCTTCGTCTGCTGGAAGCCACTATCGTATTAGCGGGGGTATCGAATTCCAGCGAACGATTTTCATTCCATTTCAAGTTGAAAGCTGACAGCGACAAGTGCCGCGACGCCCCCGCTCGCTCGCTCGTCAGCCGGAGAAATGGTGGCGGTGGTCCGGCGTGGCGCCGCCTATGCGATCGGTTCGCTCATTATCGATCGTTCGCGTTGCTGCGCAAGTTGAAGTGAAGATGCAGGCGTTTGCGGAATGCGAGGAGCACAAGGAGCGCGTGAAGGCGTGCTACGCCGACTGGTTCCACAAGCTCTGGGGCGGCTCGTTCGACCGCGCCAACTGCGACCAGGAGACGCAGGACTACCGCCAATGCGTGCAGGTATGGGCTTCAGCCACTCGCGCTCCTTGTGTTACAGTTGTCCATTGTTGACATGCGCTTGTTAACACGTAGGACGCCATGCAACGTCGCGCGGAGGAGGAGAAGCGCGAGGCGTCGCATAAGGAGACGGCCTGGATGGACCGCACCAAGGAGAAGTCGGAGGAGATGGTGAACGCCGCCAAGACCCGCGTGAGTGAAGCCCGCGAGCGCGCGGAGCGACTGGCGCGCGAGGAGAAGGAGGCCGTGGAAGGCAAGGTGCACGATGTGGGCAGCAAGGTGTACGAGGCCGCGGACAGCTGGACGGGCAAGCTCAAGAACTTGACCAAGAAGGCCGGCGACAAGACCGAAGAGAAGAAGGATGAGGCGGCGGACAAGGCCAAGCACTATAAGGAGAAGGCGGCGGACAAGGCCAAGCAGCACCAGGAGAAGAAGTAAAGCAAGCCGCTGGCTGCGCGAGTCTTCGCGGGGTTTTACAGGGCGAGGGCTGGAAACTTTGCTCGAGGCATTTGCTCCGACGAGCTTGCGTCATTTCCTATTTGAAGCGGTTTTGCCTTGTTGCGGCCGCTTATAAGCCGCTTGCATATCTCAAGAACTAAGAACAACCAGCGTCTTTCCAATCCGGTTGATGGCAGTACGTGCATTGGTGGCAGCCATTGGACCGAAGCCAGAAATCAAAGAGCACGCTGGCGTCAAGGAACGCAACTGCGACTCTCGTCTCCATCTCATTCTCCTCTTCATTTGTTTTCTTGGTGCTTTCGCTGTGCTTCTCCCATCAATATATGTTGTGCGTTGGCGGTGCTACTTATCTCCATGCGCTTGCACTGGATGCCAACCACGTGGCTCAAGCCAACGACACCTACAGCTTGGCCAGAGCCGCCTCGACGTCCGCGTCGCTGGCGACGACGAAGCTCTTGGTGTCCGCCTTCTTGAGGAACGCTTCGAACTTCTCGGCGTCCGCATCCGCGTCCACCTTCTTCAGCAGCGCGGCGGCTTCTGCCGACGAGATGGACTTGACGCCTCGGCCCGTCTTGTCCACGAACACGGCCACCTTCGGGTGCTCCACCAGGTTGTTGCACGGCACGTTGACCGCCGAGCCGCCTTCAATAGCCACCACCTTCTTCTTCGACACCTTGGTGGCGCCGTCCACGATCGCACCGCCGAACAGCGACGTCACGCCCACCGAGTTCCAGATGTTCAGGTGCGCGCTGTACAGCAGCCCCTTGTTGATCGCCGCAGCACGGCCTGCACCTAGAGACACAGATGCACAACACACACTCGTCAGTCTGCTGGTTTCCTGCTTGTACACCGTTCATGCGGCTGAACCTCCTTACCCGAGGCGTTGAACACCAGCGCAGTCTTGTCGTCCTTGACCAAGACGTCGGCAGGGACTACGAGGGACTCCGCCTCCGCCAGCTCCAGCAGCTTCTTCTTGGCCAGGCCGATCGCGTCCTTCACGGACGTCAGGTCTGCCGCTCCGGTGATCACCACCTTGGCGAACGTGACTCCTTCGTCGTCCTTGTCCAGCAGCAGCAACGCCTGCGGCGCCTTGCCCTTGAACTCGCCGGTAGTGGCCACGTACACCACAATGGGCCGCGCGGCGTGCGTGTCCTTGATGGGCACGCGCACCAACAGACTCTGCGCGAACTGCGCCACCAACGGCGAATCCGAGATCACGCGGACACGCGTGCGGTCGTCCTTGAAGGAGCCCACGGCGCCGTCCTGCGCGTACAGGTTGGGCTCCGTCGACAGGTGCTCCGTCACCTACAACAGCCAAAATCACAGCGTATCAGCCCCATACTACTCCAGCCATTAAGGAGCAGCGAGCAAGGATACATACCTGCTCGTACAAGGGCTCGAACTCGCCGAAGACGACGTCCACGTCCACCTCCTTGATGGCCACTTTCTTGCCAGCTACACAACAGGCAAGGGTCAATACGAGCCAAACGCATGAGAAACAAAATGGCTTCGTATCTGCAGCTAGAGCTGCGCTAATGGAGAGACGCACCAGGCTTCTCCTGCTTGGCGAGCTCCTCCAGCTTGGGCCAGCTGAGGTTGCGGAAGGCGTCGCCGTGCGGGGTCACGTCGTCGTCCGCGAGCGACCAGTTGAACTCGATGTTCAGGCCCTCGTGCTCCTCCGGGAATTCCTGCTCAGTATGGACGAAAGGGGGAGACGCCATCAAGTAGTTAGTCACTGGAGTGATTGGATACCTTCGCCAGCTCCAAACGTAGAGATCGGTCGCTTGTCCGGCCGCTGTGACGGGGAACGCACCACCATGAACTTGTCGGCCGCGTGTGGCACCGCAGCGAAGGAGCGGACGGCGACGCGACGGGCCACGACCGCGCGCAGCGCCTGCTGGAAGCTCTGACGAAGGGCCATTATCAGGGGGGCGGACGACACGAGCTCGGAGCTTTGCTTCCTGTTCTGGGGGTTCGACCGCTCGGGGAGGAGGAAGCTGTGAAATGACCGGCCCCGAACTCTCGTCGGAATTTCGGCCAATCCACGACTCCTGACAGCATTTATGCAGGATTTACAACGAATCAGTGATTTGAAGTTGCGTTTCAACCAATCAAGGAGAGGAATGCTCTTCGAGTTGACGTTCCGCACGCAAAAGGAAACATGGCGGGGAAGGCGGAAGTGCCGCTCGCGGCATGCGGCCTCGCGCCGTCTCTACTGGGTGCGGCACAGGCTTTATCGGGTCACAAGCACGCCCTGTTGTTCTACTTGGTGGTGGCTCTGATGCTGGCGTGATATTGGCGTGATTTGTGTGCAGCTGCGCTCTTCCGCGCGGGTTTCCGCTACAAATCCGATCTGGTGGACATCTCGGCACGCGGACTCGCCAATGGTGCGGAGAATGGTGCACTGCTGTTGCTGTAGCTGGAATAGTTTCCTATCGCTAACAGTGATCTGGTACTTGAGCTGTGGAACAGAAGCGCAGATCAGTATGAAAGAAGCGGCTGCGGCGCTGGAGAGTGCGCGGATCGGCGATGCCAGCTCAGCGCCTGTGGGAGCGACTGCGTTGGACATACTCCAGGTAGCTCCGCGAGGCAGTTGTTTTTAGAAGATGGCGCGTTTCCGAACTGATTGGTTCACTGTGCATTATATTGGTTTCGTGACCAGGAAGTGATCAAGACGAGGCCGATCGCCATGATGTTGGGTGGATTCGATGACATTCTGGGTGGTGGCTTGCAGCGTGGCGAGGTTACCGAGATCTGTAGGCTCCACTTCCTCTGCTCATGCTGCCTTCCGGATAGTATTTGCAAGATTGGCATACTGAGAGGCCGTATAATTTGTTGGTACTACTTTGTGCTTCGAAGGCGGCAGTCCAGGCACTGGGAAAACACAAGTCGGGTGAGCAAACTGCGCAGTTGAGCCCTAAAATGCTATTTATTGCCTTTGGGAAGCGCATTTAACTGGCTTATTGTGTTGGCTACGCTCTCGGCAGCATCCACGCTTGTTTGGCTGCGCAATACGTGATTGATGGCGCCGAGAAGCGATCCTCGGCGATATTTATTGGTACTATTGCAACACAATGTTGCAATAGCTGTCGAACGGCTCCTTTGTGTGCTAATGTATCTGCACGCGATATGGTCCTGCAGATAGTGAAGGCAGTTTTATTGTGGAGCGCGTGGCATCCATGGCGTCGCATTTCATTGAGGATTTCCGCCAACTTGGCAGTCGGCAATTGGTGAGACGAACGGGATAGCAGCTCAGCATTTATTGTGTTTCAGTGATGACTAACTTGTGATTCGCCATTGCTTGCGCTTCCATTATCGTTGGAATTCCTTGCCGGCTTACAGACACGAGACGACTTGCTGCGAGGGATCACCTACTACCGCGTGCACGATTACTTGGAGCAGACGGAGGTGCTGCACTCGCTCCCTGCCCGCCTTCGAGTGGCGCCACAGGTATGTGAGTCCCAAACCAAGGCGGACGGAAGGTTTTTGCTGTTTGATATCCGTGATATTTATGATGGTATTTTGTTTATTTGATGGGCGGATTGGTGCGTGCAGTGCAAACTCGTCGTGGTCGACACTGTTGCTTTTCATTTCCGCCATGGATTTAAGGACTACGCCCAGCGAACACGAGCCTTGGACAGTCTTGCCAGCTTCCTGCACAAACTTGCCGTCGACTTCAACGTTGCGGTGCGTTTCAAACCAGGAGAGCATGGGTGATTGCTGCCAGTTATAGTCCTAATGTGCGTGTTCGATTGTTTTCCGCGAAGGTCGTGCTGATCAACCACATGACAACAAAGTCATCGTCGAACGAGCGGCAGGATTCGCTGGAATGGCCAGCCTTAGGTCAGCTACATTGCTTGTCTTTTGCACCGCACCTGCTTTCGTTTACGGACTTTTTGAATTCGTGCTGCATCTTGCAGGTGAAAGCTGGTCGCATTCCATTACAACTCGAGTCGCTCTCTCGTGGGAGGTATTTGATGCGTGTTCGGGCTGGTGTTGACATTGTGGAAACAGGATTGCCACTTCATCCTATTGTTGTGGTGTTCCTGATCCCCATAGGCAAATTGTCGAATGGCTCACATTATCAAGTCGGCAACCCTCGAGCATAGCTCGGCGTCTTTCCAAGGTAAGCGGCCTGTGCTGTTTTCTGTAGCATGCACAGGGGAAGCCGTGAAAGCTGTATCTGACCTCCTGGTGCTGGTAGTGTCAGAGCGAGGTCTCCGTATCGACGGTTCCCGCTACGAGTAGTACTGAGCACTGAAGTGCAATCTGTCACGCAGTGGAGGGGATAGGATGCGGTTCGGTACGTGGTGTTGAAGAGTATCAGCAAACAACCGAAGATGATCAGCACAACGTGAGGTGAACGTGTGCCATTGCATAAGACGAAGGCGCAACCAGATCCTACCAGCGCATCGACTGTCCATTCCTACTTGCCGTCTTCGAAGCAGATGCAAACGAACCATCACTAACTGGAGTCGCCGCTGGTCTTCCGAGAGACTTGCGCTCTTCCGCTTTGATTGGCTGTGGTTGTGTCTTATGTGAAGCACTCGCGATTCGGAAAGCGGCTGCTGTCGCTCCTGCCCTAAACGAGCGCTTCCTGCTTGTTGCACGCCAAACCCATGTGGCCGGCAAAGCATTGGCAGGTTCCGGTGGCGTAGTCGCACGTGCCGCGGCCGGAGCACTCGTTCAGCTCGGTGAGAGGGAGCAGCGAATCATGTGCAACGAAAGAGGAGTATGTAGATGTATCCGCCTCGTACACATCGCAAGATGCGTCTGCGGAGCCCGCGGCAATCGGGTGTTGGCCGCTCGTACTGTGAACACCGAAGTCGCAGCCGAGAAGGTTCTGGTACCCCGTGGTGCCAGGCTCGGAAATGAAGTGCACAATGCAGATCGTTTTCGTGGTCGTGGTAGCCCCACCGCCATCGATGAACGACGCCACTCTTCCGTTAGCGGTGGTGTCAATCGGTGTGGTGCGTGTGAACTCGTAGAACTCGTCGATGCTGTCGACCAGGACCGTGTTCAGCACATTGTTGGGTAGGCGTTGCAGCGCCAGTTGAATAGCGGCGCAATTGTCGCTATCCGTGTGCTCGGCGTCCTTGAAGATCTTAATCGCATCGGTCGTGTAGGTGTTGCCGTACGGGTCAAAGTACGTCAGGTAGCCCACAACGTGGTCACCAGGGGCGGCATCATTATAAGCTCCACCCGTATCGATGACGATGGCTTGCTTCATCTCGACTTGGATAGGAGTCAGCTGGTCGTCGCCTTTCGGGCACGTGCGCTGCGAGCAATCATGTCCCTCATACCCGCCATCGCACGCGCAGCCCATGATCTTCTCCTGGTCCCAGAGCTGGTACGTCCGGCCGTCAACGCCGGCGAGCCGCTTGTCGAACGTGTTTTGCGCCATCTCCTCGATGAATTCGCACGTGCCGTGGCCGCTGCAGTCGTTGGGACACTGCATGCGACGACAGCCGCTGCCGACGAAGCCCGCATCGCAGCTGCACTCGCCAGTCGCGCGGTCGCACGCGCCGCGGTTGCCGCACTCGGCGTAGTAGTGGGCGTCGTCCACGCCTTGCGCCGTGTCGTGCCACGCGCGCGTGAAGGGGCACTGGCGGCCGGAGCAGTCGCCGCCGATCCAGTTCTGCATGCAGATGCAGACGTCGTTGAGGTCGCACTTGCCGTGGCCCGAGCACTTGTTTGGACAGGCGCCCAGCACGACGCCGGGCGTGGCCAGCACGCTCGCCAGCACCGCCACGAACCACCACTTGGTCATCGCGGCCTGACTTGTTGAGCTGTCGGGGTCGAGTTCTCTGGGTTCTGCTTGTGCGGCGAGCGAAGAATCCAAATGTGAGGATGGCTGGGAGCTGTGGCACTGGTTGGATTGGATCCAAGGCCCCGCCGACCCTTTGTGATCAGTGGAAGGAGGATCTTTGCCTTCAGCTGAAAAGATCCAAGCCAAGGCGGCGGTTTGGCGGAGCTGAACGGCGCTGAGGCGTCTCTTGAGCTCTCGCGGCGACCATTGACGAAGAGACGCGAGCGGCTCCCGCCCTTGAATCTTTGTGGAGGGTCGGCCTCGATTCGAGGTGTCGGGGCCGAGCAGCAGGCCAGAAACACAGTGGCATGTGCTCCAAAACGTCACATGCTGTCCGGATCGGTGTGTGTTTCATAGCTGAAAGACGTCGTGGATCGTGGTGGCAACGCTGGGGTCCAGCAGCGTCTGGCTCGAGCGGCCGGCGGTGGCTGCAGGTTTGAAGGTGGCAGGACATGTCGAAGATGGCAGGACCAGGCAGTGGCTTTCGGACACATGCGGAGAGCAGTCGTCGTGCTCGTATCCAGAGTCCACGACCGCATCTTGACGTCAGAAGCTGTCGTTTTGGCCTCCTGTCCGCCACGCCGGTGATCTGCTGCTCGAATCGGATCCGCCACCATCTTCCACACGCGTCTAGGACTTCCGGATCGGCGGTGACTGCTCCGAAAGGCTGCCCCCGTTCTTCCACGCGTTGCTCGACACGAGCAAGACACCAACCTCGCACCTTGTTGTGTATATCTGCAGCATGAGGAGGTTGGAAGGTCGACCATCCTGCTGTCACCGGCTCGATCAAAACGCCTGGATGAAAGCCGTCCGGAGCATTGGCAAGCAGGCGATACGCACAACACACACCTCAGGAGAACTGTCCTGTTTAGCTTAGCAGCTCAGAACCACGTTAACAACATCGCATGCCCAACACAACCGCGTGCTTGCATTCTCTGCATGTATGACCGCCTGCTGGGGGATGGCTCTAGAGAATCAACGCCAACCATCCCGCGACGATAGCGACGCCGCCCACAGGCTGCTCAGGCACGAAACGCACGGCAGTATGGCATCGCATAGTAAATAATCAGAGGTGAGTGGCCACATGTGAACAGAACGACAGCCAGCACTCCATCTGAACCTCGGAGAGACGTACCGTTACCATGCCGAGCTTCCGCTGGCCGGTGAGTGTCATGGCGTAGAGCGACCCGGAGAACAGCAGCGTGCCCGTAGCAATCAGTCCGCCCGCAAGACCAGGACGCTTGCACAGCGGCGTCGCGAGCAGTACCACCGAGTGCAGTAGCTAGAACCGCAAACAACAGACGCAACTCAAGTCAGTCAATCCCCACCGTCCACCATCCGGGCAGCGCGCTTCGCTTGGCGTACCTGATAGTGAGCCGCAGTTTCCCAGTTCTTGAGAAGATGCGGGTCCGACACGCGGTTCTTCAGCGCGTGGGCGCCGAACGCGCCTGTTGCACGGCGAAAGCAGCACAAGTCGGCCATTAGAACACCGTGACGAGTGCCATACATCTCGCGCCACAGCTGGTCCAACGTGAACGTTAACGCTTGTGCGACTGCTGCAGACCAAGGACGCACCCAAGAGCACGGCGCTGGCGCCCGATACAGCCCCGAGCTTCCACCAGAACGACGACGACGGCATGACCACCACGCTCTTCATCTTGGTCGCCATGCTTCTTGGCTCAATCCGTTCTGCGGTCACAAAGCGCCAGCGCATTTTTCTGATGGGCGAGGCGCGTGGTAATCTGAATTTCAGCCAATCAAATAGGGTTTGATGCAGATGAATAAACCAATAGGAAGGCGCGATAGGACACCTCTTCAATTGATTACGGGACAGTGTATCGCCGGTATTCGAGTGAAATACCTCAAACACATTTGTATTTGAGGATGTTAGGATTGAGAACGCAACGCAGGAATGTATGCGTCCTCAAATAAGCCGACCCACCTGCCATTTGGCGTCGAGTATAGCGACTTTGCTTGCGCTCCGTGTAGCGAGGTCTACAGAATCAAGGCGAGCCACCCAGCGACAATCGCAGCAGCACCCACGGGCTGAGCCAAGTGTGGAAGTAGCATCGCGCAGTGCAGAGTAGGTGGGCGTGCGTTAAAGCGAGGTGTGAGATGAGGGCTGTCTGATTGAGAGACGTACTGTGATCATGCCGAACTTGCGTTGTTCAGTGAGCGTCAAGGCGTAGAGCGAGCCTGAGAAGAGCACCGTTCCGGTAGCAAGCAGTCCGCCAGCGAGGGCTGGACGCTTACACATTGGCACGGCGAGCAGCACCGCCGAGTGCAGCAGCTACACATCCACATCGCCACCAATCACCACAATCACAGCCACAAGCCAAAGTCGGAGCGCCGGCCAAATGAAGCTCACGTCGGTGTGGACTGCTCGCTCTCGTTTAGGAATAGCTCTCGGTTTACGACGCACGTACCTGGTAGTGCGCCGCAGTCTCCCAGTACTTGAGCAGCTTCGGGTCCGACACGCGCTCCTTCATTCCATGGGCGCCAAAGGAACCTGCTCACAGAGTCAGCAGCACCAGCAGTCAGACATACGAACTGCCTCCATTGCATGGCAGCCACCGCTCGCAGCAAGACCACAAACCCACACAGAACGACGCCACTTGCGCCAGACACGGCCCCGAGCTTCCACCACCGCGACGCTGACGGCGCAATCACCTTGGCCGCCATCTCGTAGCAGTAAGTTCCAGTGCTGTACGCTCCTCTGATGCAGCAATTTGGTCGGCTGCAATCCGAGGAGCAACTTCAACATGGTACATACATTTTTCAGCCAATCACACGTCGCCTCAACCCATTATCCAGCGAATCAAAACAGCGCACAGATCCGCTATTAATAATAGGTGATGTCACTCTTGCGGGGGGTTGACCCACCGCCTTTCTACCGATCGTCGGATCTTTAAAGGACGCAGCCCCACTTCCCGACCTCGCTTCATGCAGCGAGCGCGCTCCTCTCCTTCCTAGGCGTCCGTCCGCCCATCGTATCATGGCTGGAGCTGCCGGTAAGAAAGCTCCGGACGCAGCAGCAGCCGCAGCCGCAGCCGCAGTAGCAGCCGCGGCGGCCGCGGAAGCTGCTCTGGCGGCTGAAGAGTTGGAGCGTGAGGCCGCAGCCGCCGCCTTGAAAGCGCAGCAAGAAGCTGAGGAAGAAGCCGCCAACAAGAAGAAGGAGCAAGAGGACGAACTGGACATCGTGGCTGTAGGGGCCGTGGCGCACGTCATCCGTCGCGCCTTCCACTCTTTCTACCAGCCAGCAAGCTCTCCGTCCGTTGCCACTGCCCGAGCCGAAGCCGGCGAGGATAGCGCGGCTTTAGGTGAAGCGGACGCGCTTGCGCAGCCTGTGGAAGTGGAAGCGGCTTCAGCAGCGCGAAGTCAACAACAAGACGGGGAGGGGGGAGGCCAGGATGCCTCCACAGAGCGCGAGGCGACATCGCAGCCGTCTTCTCGCATGATGCCACAGAAAATAGAGGAGAGTCCGTTCGTGGCGCTCGGTCGAGAGCGGAAGGAAGCCATCGCCCGCGCTCTTGCTGAGAAGCACGAACGTGCTACAGCTTTGCTACGATTCCTGGAGGCGCGACACCATGAGGCGGACGAAGCAGATGCACGCATCGCCAAGGAGCTCAGCGAGCATGGACTGGTGGTCAAGGCGCAGATCCCAGTGGGGCCTTCGCACTTGCGACTCGACGAGCACGAGATACGCACAGCAGCGACAGACACTGGCACAGACTTTGGCGAGTTCTCGGAGTCGTTACTATATGCCAAAGCGCTTGTGACTGAGTACCAGAAACAGCGCAACCAGCGCAGTGGGAATGCCAAAGCGGCGATGACATCGCCGTCACGACGCACAGCGGCTGGAGAAGGAAGTAGTGAAGCTGGAGAGCGGGTCGGGTACCTGGATACCACCGCGTCTTCTGATATCCGCAAAGAGTCCACGTTCGAACATCATCAGAGTCATATCGCCGGCGTTAAGACCGGCCATGCACTGCAACGTACTGCAAACACAGGTTCCGCCGTCTGTTCCTCGATTCCAGACGACCTGAAGCCAGCAATAGAAGTCCAAGGGGGTCAGGGTGACAGCATTGTACCGCCTTTAATGGCGACGACTCTTGCTCCATCATCGACAACCGAGCAGCAGCAGTCCGAGGTACCTAGAATGGCGATGACTGCCGTGGAGAAGCGGAAGAACTTGGTCATCCTCGAACGCATGCAAACTAAGCTTGACTTCGTTCGGAATCCGCGGTTCGCAGTGCCAGAACCGACCAAGTCGAGCAAGAACCAGCTCCTGGAGCAGTCTGCAGACTCAACAGACGTCTCGGAGAGACGCAGCAGTCCACCGCCGTGCTTCGTTGTGGTGCCCAACCCGCCTATCACGTTCACTACCTACGATGTCGGCGGCATTTACGAGCAAATCGTGTACGTACGCAACGTAGGGGGACTCTCACGTCGCGCACGCATCCTCCCGCCCGGCACGCTCTACTTCTCCATGGCTAGCGTCGTCTTCCCCGAGGCCAGTGGACTCGTGGCGCCAGGGATGCACGTGGAGCTGCGCGTGCGCTTCGCCCCGGACTCACGCGCTGACTACAAAGACAGCTTCACCATCCAGTACGAGACCGAGCAATCGGTGGCTCCAGGTTCTACGGGGACTCCCGGAGCTGCAGGAGCGGCCGAGTTGGTGGTGCCGCTTATGGCGCATCGCGAGCCTCCGGAGCTCACGCTGCCGCTGGTGATACACGCGCAGAACACACTGGTTGGCGGACGCTCGATGACCCCGTTGGTCTGCAAGAACGTGGGCGGCAAGGCGCGTTTCTGGCTGTTGAGTGAGTCGGCTTGGGCTCAACTCGAGCGGCTGCAGGTCGTCACCTCTGGCATGTCGGCGGCTCGGTCGACTGTCGATATGCTGGGCAGCGAACAGTCCGACGGGACGATGAAGGTGGGGCCTTTCCGTCTGACGCCGAACGAGATGGAGCTGGACAAAGGCGAAAGCGTGACCTTCGAGCTCACGTACACCCCCTCAGGTGTAGGCGAACAGCGCGAGCGGTTCGTGATGGTGTGCGACAACTGCCTTGTTCGAGTCTTCCAGCTCGTGGGTCGTGGCTGTCAAGTAGAGTTGGCGGCCCGACGAGTGAATGAGACGGTGATCGACGCCAGTATCGCGGAAATGGGTCCGCTGGACCGCATCTTCTTCCCCGACGAACTGCTCGTCAACGCCCGTGCACAGCAGACAATCGTGGTCGCCAACGATACACCACTGGACGTCAAATTCACCTGGAAAATACAGGCTCTTCCCTGCAAAACTCGAGCCAACAATGACGGCGAGAACGAGGACCAAGCGCTTTCTGTGCCGTCAGGTTGGGTGCCACCCTTCCGGGTACTCCCTGAGAGCGGAGTCTTCGCACTGTCGTCGTCTATAGAGTTCACTATCGAGTTTCTGCCCGTGGAGGCACGAACCTTCGCGTACGAAGCCACACTCATGGCGAACGACATCCCAGCGTGCAGTATGCCCGGTCCTGACCAGATCGCGCGGCTGAAAGCGGCCTTTCAAACCCGGGGAGCCTCGCTATCCAGCCCACAGACAGCAGCAATGAACCTGCAAGACGCAATGCCGGGGTTTTCGATGCAACTTCACGGTCGTGCGAGACTTGGGAGCTTTGCCGTCATGCCGGCACGTTGTGACTCGTGGCATCCAGTCGAGGATGGTGGAGCTCAGCTCCCAGAAGCGGCTGGAGGTGAAGCTGAGCAGCTACTTCAAAGAGGCCAGAGGTATACGAGCAGCGTGGTCCTCAACAACCAGGTCGACGCACGCGTTGCGTTCCACTGGGACCTGGGACGATTACGACAGCGACACTTAGCGGCAGATGGTGGGCCCTCAGCATCGACGTTGCTCTCGACCACGCCAGCGAGTTTCGAGCTGACGCTCTCCCCACTCACAGGTGAGTTGGATTCTCTCGGACACCATAAGGTGGAGATCACGTTCACGCCGTTGCGCACGGGGACCTTCTCGCTCAGTGTTCCGTGCCGAATCCTGTCGTCCAGCTCCACCGACAACCGCGATGCACCGTTCTTCGAACGATGGCTGCTACTTGAAGGCCGTGTGGCCGAAGCGGAGATCGAGATCGTTGAGCCGGAAGTGGACTTTGGCCTCGTGCTGGTCGGAGCGAGCGCCGAGACGGTCATCGCCATCCGCAATCCGTCGCCCTGCGCGTCTGCGCACTGGCGGTTCCTGCATCTGGACATACCTGGACCAAGCGGGACGCAGCAACAGTTTCCACATCCTCCGAAGCTGCAGCGCACGAGCTCCAAGGACTCCATCTCCTCCCGCCACTCCGTGATGTCCTCGGCCTCTGGCAACGAGACGGAGCGTAGCCTCTTCACGTCTCGGGATATTTTGCCGCGAGCCACCGTAGTCTTTGCACCGGAGAGCGGCGTGCTGGCACCTGGTGAGGCGCTTTCGGTGAAGGCCACCTGTCTGGCCGGCGCGCTTCCCGAGCGATTCCGAGGCCTCTTCAGCTGTCAGGTGGGCCAAGAGCAACGCTTCTCCGGGGCGAGAACCGCTGGTGCCTGCGCAGTTGTGGCAGCACGCGCTGAGATCCAGAGTCCCAACATCTTCCTCACGACCACGAAACTGCCTCTGGGCACGACGTACGTGGGCGTGGAGGTGCGTCGGACTGTGGAGCTCGTGAACGTGTCGAACCTCGAAGCTGCCTTCAAGTTTGTGGAGCCAGAGGGCGTCTCCAAGGCCTACAGCGTCACGTTTTCGCCGCAAACAGGAACCATCCACTCCAAGGAGCGACTGGTAGTTACGCTGGGTTACACGCCGCGTCAGATCGGCCGGTTCGCCGTCATATTCGCATGTAGTGTGCGTGGTCTGACGGCTCCGTTAGGCTTCGAGGTCATCAGCAACCACAAGGGACTCGTGCTCTCGTACGAGCTGCTTCCTGATCCTTGTGCCGATCCAACTGCAGTGGTTTTGCCCAAGTCCCCGAAGGAGATCGCAATGGAGCGCGGGATCCTGCTCTCGGACTGCGACTTGGAGCCGGAGATCAATCCACTGAGCAGCGTGCCTAAGCTGGCGTTCGGAGAGGACGTGCCTCTTGGTGCACGACGCACGCTGAGTCTGCTTGTCCGCAACTTCAGTGGCATTGAAGCGCTCGTGGACCTCCAGGCTAAAAAGTACCCGGCCGTGGCCGTAAGCGCTGAGCACCTCGCCACCGCTACGTCCACCACCAGCAGTACCGGCACTGCGTCTCACTTACGTCGAAGCAATTCCCTCTTCTCCAAGTCTTCGTCCCCGACGTCTTTGACCAGCAAGAAGAGCAAGCGAACGCAGAGCAGCCTCGGCAAGAGCTCCAAGGCGCTCGACTCCGCCAGACCGAGCTCGTCACGGGCACTCAGCAAGCCGCGGCTCACGGATGCCGACGACGACGCACATCGACTCCAGTCCGAGAACGGACGCGCCTACCTGCGGGAGCGTGCAGAGGAGCTGGAGGATCGGCAAGTGCTGCGCGGAGGACGCGGTGTGGCCTTCCAGTTGAAGCCAGAGCGCGTGCACATCCCGCCGTGGGAGCAGGTCGTCGTGCGCGTCACGTGCTTCAACAACATGTCCGGCGTCTATCTGGACGACATCGTGAGTCGAGCTGCAGGTGCTCCCCCCGTGTTCCTGCACGCCAGTGTGGGTGTCGTGGGCACGCCGCTTGCCTTCGATCACAACTGTGTGGGGCTCCACTTCGGCAAGCCGGTGCCTGTCGGAAGACCCCAAGCCTTGCTTCGACAGCCCACGCTGAGCTTCGGCTCGGTCTGCGTGCGTGCTCCGAGCATCACACGGACGTTGCGGGTGGTGAACCGTGGGCCGCAACCCGCTCGCATCAAGTGGAAGCTGGTGGAGAATGGCTGCGAGGACCAGCTAGTGAAGGTGACGCTGCGGGTGGACTTCAGTGCACGCCTGCAGCTGCGTATCACGCCGTGTGAGGACGATGCAGACAGTGGAGAGCGAGCACTGCCGTTCGTGGTGACGCCCGATCGTGCCATGATACCTGCGTTCGCCACGGTGCCGTTCCAGATCACCTTTGAGCCGCCGAAGGACCGCGTGGATGCTCCGAGAGCGCTTCTGCTGGTGGATGCACACTGGTTCGACAGCAAACAGGAAGGAGAGCAGGGCACGGAGGACAACGCGGCCGGAGGCGCCGCCGTCGACGGCAGTCTTCGCATCGATCTGAGGCAAGAAGACTCGTCCAGTCCTGCCAAGCTCAGTAACAACAGTCTGGGTAGTCGAGCTCAGGTCGCAGCAGGGAAGGCGTTCGCAGCCGTGCGTATAGCCAACGCCATGCTCCGAAAGCCAGGCGTGTTGATGTCCACGGCAGCTGCGTCGTCGTTCAGCCCCAAGTGCCTCCGCGTGCTTCTGGCGGTTGATGTGATCGAGCCGGAGCTGTCCATCGACAAGCCGAGGGAGCAGCTGCAACTGCAGCAGTCGCCTAGGACGGACAAGAGGCCAGGCAGCAGAAGCAACGGCCCGCAGACGCCGCTGTCCATGTCGCCCCAATTGACCCCGTACCACATCAAGTTCACGACTTGGTCGACGCTACTGTCCGCTGTCGCAGCACAGCACATTTTCCATCGACGCGAACTCTTCCTGGTAAACCGACTGGGCTCGCGACTGACGTTCCGGCTGGAAAGCTCTGGACCATTCGCCGTCGCACAGGCGGACTCATTGGCTCCGCGTCATCCGCTGTCGTTGGCCGATCTGCCGCAGGCACACCGGCGGTCCACAGCGCAAGGCGAGTCCTATATGTTCATGCTCCCGCCGCAAATGGCAGTGCGCATCGACCTGCGCTTCATACCGTCGACATCGATGGCATCTGCTTCGTCAGCTTTCTCTGCGACGACGCCGTCATTCTCTTTGACCACGAAGCCGTCGACTCCCGGGCAGCAGCCACTGCATTATCAAATCGATGGCGAGCTGCGTGTCAAGTTTGCGACGCGATCGGTACAGACTATCCGCCTTGTGGCGGTCGTGCTGCGGCCCGCCATCGTGGCGTCTCCCTCGGTGTTTTTCTTCGGACGCGTGCATCTCTCGTCGTCGCGGGTCGTCGTGCTACGGCTCGCGAATCCGACGGTAGTGACCGCGCGCTTCGCTGTGCAGCACATGCCGAGACCGAAGCCGGTCTCGCGTGCACAACACCAGGAGATGCGGGTGCACCACGCACACTTGCTGGACGAGCCGGGCGTCTTCACGTTCTCGGCGCTCTCGGGAGAGCTGCAAGGGCCCACGACGTCACTGAAGTCAGCAGGTGGCTGGCTACCCACTACCGACTCAACGCGGGATCTGCTGAGCGAGAACGCGTCGACCACACACCCGTTGGTACATGCACCGCTGGAGCTGCAGGTGGAGTTTCGTCCACGCGAGAGCGGTCGGCGCTACAAGAGCCGCTTCCGTTTCGCCGTTGAGCACGGTCGTGACTTCGAGGTGGTGCTGGAAGGCGCGGGTCACCTGGATGAGGAGGACAACCCGCGAGACGGCGACCGGCCGCTCGTACGCGTCCGTGAGCTGCAGCACTCGAATCTCATCTTCCGAAGGGGCTGAAAGCAAACATGACGATGACAGTTCATCTTGTTCAAGCAAGAAACACACAGGCAGTGAGGCAGTTGAGCAGAGGGGTGGAACTTGTTGTATCTTGTGTTTACGCCTGCAGGAAGCGAAAGTAGACGTGAGTGAGGAGAGGCGCAGGCGAGCAAAGACGAGGGAGGGGCGTACCGCCCACTCACCCGACTTTAGGCGCGCATATTAAATACAGTCTTGTTCCAGTCGTCCTGATTGGGCACGAGCTCCAGCACCGAGTGGAAGGGGATCTCCAGGTCCGGGCAGCTCTCGATGGGGGCGCCCAGGAAGTACGCGTAAAGCACCTGCAGCGTCGAGATGTGCGAGACCACGAGCACAGGGCCCGTGTGCTGCTCGATGTCGATGAGGATGGGCTCCAAACGCAGCATCAGGTCTCGGTACGACTCGCCGCCGGGGAAGCGCGTTCGCCACGGGTCCTTCTCGTAGGCCGCGAAGGCCTCGGGCATGTCCTCCTTCATCTGGTCCATCGTCAAGCCGTAGCACTCGCCCTTGTCCAGCGGGTTCAGCGTCGCCATTTGCACTATTTCATCGTCACAAACAGCAGCGCAAGTCAGCACCCCAGGCGGAAATAGCATACTGGACATATCGCAGCTCAATGGGACGTACTTCGCTTGCCCTGCGGCAAGAAGTCGGCGGTTTCGACGGCGCGCGGCAGCGTGGAAGTGAGGATGAGGCATTCCGAGGGGTCGTCCTCCTGTGTGATGCCCTCGTTCTCCATCCACGCGGCCGTGCGCTGCTTGACGAACTCGCCCAGGCGGTAGGCGAAGTCCACGCCCAGCGGACTCAGTCGTGCGGCACGCGGCGCAATGCACGGGTCCTTGATGATGGCGCCAAAGTCACGACGCACTTCCGTGCAATGGCCGGCGCGTACGAGCCAAATGGGGCGGTGCTCGATGTGGAAGCTCATCATGTAGGGCAGGATGGACTTGGCCACGTGGCCGTAGATGCCCTTGGCGTGTACCTTGGACTGCATGTCGAAGAGTTTGATGTAGCTGATCTCCTCCTCGTCCTCCAGCGCCTCGTAGGCAGCTTCGTAGTTCTTCATGCGCTGCCGCAGATCCGCCACAGCGGCATCCTCGCCCATGTTGCGGTAGTCCGGACTGGACGTGACCTTCTGCCGGATATTGGCGCTGATCACGGCCTCGCTCGTGCAGATGCTCTCGACAAAAACCACGTGAACACTCGTCTTGTTCTCGTGTGCGAAGGCGCTGAAGGTCTCACGCAGCACCTGGCGCCGCTTCTTGGTCGTGTTGGTGGCGTCGAACACGGCAACATCGCCGCCCTTGGCACCGCCTTCCCCCAGGAACCAGCGCTCCACTTGGTGCAGCGATTCGACGGCGAGCAACTCGCGCTCCTCCTTGGCGCGCGCGTTGTTGGGGTCGAAGAACGTGTGGTCCTGCACGCCCGCGCACTTGGAGCGACGCAGCTGACCCACGTTGAACACCTCGCACTTGAAGCCCTTCCAGCGGAAGAACTTGCACAGCTTCTTGGCGATGAACGACTTGCCGCGCGCTGGCAAGCCTACCATCACCAGCACCAGCTTGTCCGCCGTCGGAGTGAACCGCTGGCGCTCCGAGAACAGCGGCCGGCTCTCGCGCGAGCCGCGGCGCTTCAGCGGCGGTGGAAGAGTGAAGGTCACCGTCTTGTAGTCCATTGAATCCGGCGCGCCGGGCGATGGGGGCTTGGGGCGCTTGGAGCCCGGCGATTCCGTGGTTTGCTCGCCCTCTACGGCCAGCAGCGACGCCGGAACACCGTTGTTGCCTTCGCTAGATACAGCAGCAGGTGATGCGGGCGCATGCGAAGAGCTGGGGTCCATATTGGCGGTGGGGGACTCGACAGAAGGAGAGGCAAGCGATGCAACAGGCCCCATCGTCATCGTTGCTGACCCGAGGGCTTGTGCGAGATTTCTGAAGTGGCGGATTGTGAGGGCGGAAGAGCGGCCAAGCAGACGTGTAACCATCGTGTAACCTATTGTTCCATGTTCCCCATGCAGAAAAAAGCGAATCTCGAGGTAAAATAAATAACTTCGCAAACTTCGCATATTCTGGAGGGCCGGGCCGTTTCTCACCGAGGTGAGTACGCGAGTAGGTGACCATTTAGTTTGGAAATACTAGAAGATTGGAACGTGTGGATGCCTTAGATAAGTGTTGCATTCTGGAGTGTGGTTTGCTTTAAGTATCGCGTCACAGCAAATGGACAGTTTACTGTAACTGACTGAAACCACGTAACTTCTGCGTCTATTTTTGTTGGTGGTTGCAGTTACATTACGCTCAACAAGACCGGAAGTGTGCAGGGTTACGTTGTCGAGAGCTTCAATACGGATGCATTCCGTAAATAGAGCCTGTTACAGCGAATCCCCAGTCCGTCCGCCCCGTAAATAGATGATGGGTGTTCCACTGGTCCATGCTTCCGTCCTCCGCTGACCATCATAATGGACTGCCAAGCGTTCACGCCCCTCTTCATGTGGGTAATGCTGGATAATGCGGCACTGTCCAAGACCCCCACTCCTCCCATCCAACTGGACTGGTCTGGTCGAACTGTCCGCTCCCATGCGGTACTGTCCGGCCGCCTCATCCACCCCCAAATCCGCTCCATCGACGTCCGTCCTACACCCGCTGACTGCGCTCCTTCTGCTTCTTCGTGAACAGTGACGGGTGGCCCTCCAGCACGTTCATGCGCGGACGGTGCGGCGCCTCGCGACGCGCCAGGAATTCCTGCGCACTGCTGGAGAGATCGCGAGTCTGCGTCGTCTCCAGGGCGTCCAGCGTCTGCACCTGAATGTTACCGAACTGCCGAGTGTGCGTCTTCTTGGCCATCACCTTGGCACGCTTGGCATCTGCCGCTGCACGCCGCCGCTTGGCGCGCGCACTGACCGCGGCCTCTTCCTCCTGCACTGTCTCGTCCTCCCTGCAATCATAACACCAAGCGTGAGCATACATGCACACGGCTGTCCCTTTCTCCATAAAAGCAGCACTGCCTCACTCATTGCGGGCGGCGACGGCCGTCAGAATATCGGCAGGCAGTTCCTCCACCTCCTTCTGCTCCGGCTTCTTCTCCGTCTGCTTGCTCTTCCGTTTCCTACACTCAGACAAACAGCGATCACATCAAGTTAGACGAGCTGTCTTCTCATCCCTCCAAAGGCTAGTCAACCAGCCAGCCAACTGCAGGAGCGACGACCCCAACGAACCTCTTGGCGTCCGCTTTGGCCTTGGTGCGCGCCTCACCCTCGTGCCGCAGCTGCTCCAGCGCCTGCTCCTCGGCGCTTTGCTTGGTCACCACCTCGGGCGCCTCGTCACCGTCGCTGTCGCTGCCATCGGGCCGCATAGGCGGGCGCTCTTCCTTCAGGCCAGGCATTCTTCCGTCGTGGCTGGCTTCTCCGTCTGTAGCTCTTCGCTTGGAATGGGAATGGCTGTCGGTTGGTTCCACGGCCGTCCAGTCAACTTTTTCCACCAATCGCAAGTTAGTATTCTCCCTTCCGCCGCGTTTCCACCAATCACAGGACGTGGTTGCTCGGATTATGCCCACCAGACGTAATGGAATGGAACCTACCCCCAGCATTGGCGTAAGATGGCTTCACTCGAGACCGGCGCCGATCGCCGTCGCCATGTGCGTGCGCTGCTGCTGGCAGCGGCCAAGGCGCGCGCCGCCGACGCACTCACACTCAAGGCGGAGGACGCCGCGACGCCGCTGTTCGCGCCCTTCAGTCCGTCGCCGCTTGCCGTGATCGACGCCGTCTGGGCGAGACTGGAAGAAGCGCAGATCGCGTTGACTCCTGGAGATCTGCTGGTGGATCTGGGCTGCGGTGACGGCCGCTGGCTGGTCTCGGGTGTGCAGCGCTTCAAGTGCTCAGCACTGGGCGTGGAGCTGGATGCTGCGCTCGTGGCACGGACTCAAGCCGCGGTGCTTGCGCAAGGACTGGAGCACAAGATCCAGGTGCAGCAAGGTGACGTCATGCTAGCCGACGTCTCGCGCGCCCGCCTCGTCATCGTGTACGCCTTCGCCGAATCGTTGGCAGGAATTGCACAACGACTGCGTGCGAAGCTTGGTGCTGACGCTAATGTGCTGTCAATTGGGGTAGGTTGTGGAGCTGGGGGATGGCATTCTGATGGATGAGAGGACTTGTTCACTCACTGTGTTTAGCTGCCAAACTGCTGCGTAGTTTCGCGTCCCTGACTGGAAGCCACACTGGAGCGAGCGCGAGGGCGGACTCCGTTGGTATTTCTACAGAATGAGCGATTGCAATTGAGTCTCCATCGGGCATGGAAACCAGCTGAATTTCATCTTCCGGGTGTTTGACAGGTTCTATCTCTGCCTTGCTTGTGCGTTGGTGTTAAATAGTCGCGGTCCACTTGATTCCCGCGTGTTTGGATGGGTGCAAGGTTCATGCATCCTCAAGTAGATTAGCGAGCCGCCGCTTCACGTCCTGTATCTCGGCGAGCACCAGTTGGTCCAGCTGTTCGCAAGACAAGGCACGAACAGCGAGTCAGCAGCGCAATGAGGTTAACCCGGGGCTCGCAGCTCAACATTGATACGTTTACATGCAGATCACCAGCCCATCCAGACATACCTGCTTCCGCTTCGCCTCGACGCGCACCGCTCTCTCAATGACGCCTTCGCTGGCGCTGGCGGCCAATGTGCGCTTGGGTTCGCTCAGCTCCAAACGCAGCAGCGTCGACACAGACGCCGTCGTGGGCAACGAGGCCGTCGCGCTCGCGCGTCTCGCAAGATTCCTCGGTGGCTTCTGCTTCTGCTTCATCTTCTTCTTCTGTTTAATGGGAGCAGCCGACATGACGACTTCCTCGAGCGCTGCTGCTTTCAGAGGTCCACCGGACAGCTTCCTTCGCGTCACTTCTCCGTCAAATCGGGCCAGATTCGAGCTGCTTTGGACTGCTGCGGTCGTGAATGTAGAGGAGCGCCGCGGCCCTCCACCTCCTAGCGATCGCCTTTGCTTCCCGGCTGGCGCGTCACCAAGCACGATGCCTCGCTCTGCAGTGTGCAATCGACTCAGCATATTGGTGAGTACTCCATCCGCCATTTGGTGATCCGACGCCGAGTTCCTAGTCGTGCCACGCTTCAACGGGGTGCCAACGTCATCTTCTACGCCATCCCTCTCACCAACTGAGACAAGAGTGGGCACATCCAAGGATGAGGAAGCTGCAGCTGTCCAGGAGTTGGCGACCTTCAGACCCTTCGCAGGACTCATAGACAGAGGAGCATCCGAGCTTCGTCGAGTCTGGATGCGAGTTTGGAAAACAGGATGGACGAAATCTGTCGTATTGGCCGAGTCTGTAGCTGTCGTCCCAAGCGGCTGGACTTCTTCTTTCACCAGATACTGCTCCAATCAAGCCAAAGACGCTGCGTCAAATGGGTTCATGACCTCCAAGCGACGACAGATCAACAAAAAGAAGGCAACGCACCTCGTCTGTACAAAGCACACAGACACTGTCGATGGCGTAGAGTCTCGTGGGTCCATGACGCAAGCAAAAGCCGCCGCGCGACTGCCTGGGCTCTTCGTGGAAGGCGCGGAAGAACTCGCGCTGTGAGAGCAACGCCTCACACGCCAGCTGCCGGAACTCTACACACGATACAGCAGCACAAACACGTCAATTCATGACGGAACCCAACCAAGGAGCAGAGCACGCTGCATGACCTTCAAGACTCATTTCACCGGAGCCAGCGCGATCGAAACAGGCGAGTGCTTCCTCCACTACAGTGCTGGCCATGAGCGAACGTAGCAACATATTCACAGCCAGCCGTCGTTGACGTTCCACAAGTCCAGCCAACGTCCGTATCTCCTCGGAGGAGAGCCGCTCGCGAGTGCCCAGCTCCGGATCGAGCTGCTGCTCAAGAGTCGACGCCTCCTCCGCATTCTGCTTGCCCTCAGGCAGGTTCTTGGCAAGCGAACGCAGTTCTGCGATCTCGATGTAGCCAGTGTCCAGCGCTTCCATCTGCTCGAACAACTCGCAGAGTACGAGGGCTAAGCTCTTCGTGCGGAAGCGTCCAATGTCCTTAGCTAGAGCGGCTGTCGGAAGGGGAGGCGGAGGCTTGGCGTTGCCATCGGCTGCCTCACTTTGGTGGCATAACGACAGCGATAACGAGGCTTCGGTGGTCGTGACGATACCACTGGCAGCTTCCCAGCGTCGAATGGCGCGGTTCCAAACCACGCGACGTTCCGGCAGACAACAGCTACTGGATCGAGGGATAGCGCGCCACCCGCTGTCTTGACGCCAATAGGGTTCAAGTAGCGGTTCTAGCGCAGTGACATCCACTTCAATAGGCACAACACGGTCCTCAAGCAGCACGAACAGCATCTCCCCAAGCAAAGCTAGCCCTGGAAGGCCGCCAGGCTTGATCTCAGCCAACAGCTGGTCGACCGAGTGCCTCCGCGTGAAGTGGAAGCTCGCTGGGATGCTCCAGCTCTCCAATGACGCCGAAGACGACGAAGAACTGGCGGCCATGAAGCTTGCGTGGCGCAGGATGGCCGCTAGTAGTCCTGTGGGGAAGCAGACGGCCTTGGCACTGTCGACAAGGCGGGATACGATCCGTTTGGTCGCTACACACGCGCATGTGAGTGTCTTACCCATCGAATGTGCGTCTGTCGACTGGGCTGACAAGGACTGTGTTTCTTGCTGCGACTGCGTTGCATCGGAGGCTTTGCCTTCTACCCCAGAAACGGCAGAATTGAAGCCACTGGATGGTGGCCGACCCTGTACGCTGTAGGTGTGGAGTGCCATGTCCGACATCCGCCGGACCGAAGCGCTTCGGACCGGGACGCTCGCGGCATTATGGCCCCCCAGCCTCGGAGGTCCGGCGGAGATCAGAGTCTGGGTGTAATGAGGATTCTCAGTGGCTTTGTGAATTGGATGGGCTCCTCTTCGTGACCGCATGGGAAGCACCGCGATGTACTCCGAAGGCATGAGTGCGCCCACCCAGTCACGGGGAACAGCGAGGCCACTGAGGCAGTGACTCGGTGGAGGCCAGTAGAGCCCACGCGGTTGCCGCTCTTCGAGAAAGATGCGGTCACGTATCACATCTCGGACATGTGCTAATGGCACGGGATTTACGAGCAACCCCACCGTTACTTTGAGGGTCAGCACTGCGTACGAGGCCGTGTGCAGCTCCAGCAGGTAGTCCGTACGACACTCAGGTTGCAGCGAGTTCCCGAACCACTTGGCCGCTGTGATTAATGGCCGCAGCGACAACACGGCGTATCCAAAGAACTCCGGACGAGAACGCTTTCGGCCAGTGGCTTGGCCCGTACCGGGCTCAATGCTGTCCTTCTCATCGGCTTCGTCGTCTCGGGAGCCGCCGTCATTGCTCTGGCCCTCGTCTTCGAAGTCTTCTCGACCATCGTTGTCCGCGCCGTCGGACGTTGATGACTCCGACTTGGCTTTGAGCTTGATGAGCAGTCGCTTGTGGGTGCAGAACTCGCTGAAGGCCTCTAGAGTCGCGCAGAGATAGTGAATCCGGGCTTCGCAAAGCTGCCAGCGGTTGGGCGTGTGTCGTTTACTGCCTTCCAACTGCACGCGGGTGACGTTCTGGCCGAGTTGATACTCGAGTGAGAAGTCCGTGGGGTTCAAGTCGGGTCCGCCGTCCTGCAGCTCATGGAAGAAGAGCACAAGCCGCAGTTGCGTCGCGGTCGGATCCACATCAGCACCTACCACAGGCGTCAGAGTACTCCATGTTGGCGTGGTCTCGGGGGAGACGCCATGCCACTGCAATGCTGGAGGGATGCGTTCACGTTGGAAGGCTTCAAGCTGTGTCTGCACGAGTGCCGGGGTCTGCCGTCGGCATCGCAGTTCCGTCGCAAGCTGCCGAGATGTCGCTAAGCCACAGACAGCAGAAGCCGCCGTCATCTCACTTGTGGCGTCTTCAGCTGCCGCCTCCTCGCTCCCTTGGGTTCGTTCTCGACAGCCTCCTGGCGTAGGAGAGAGCAGTGTGTGCAGCTCTCGTGCCATCTGCTGCAATCGGTGCTGGTGATGGTAGATCCGGTAGCAAAGCAGACACACGGGGAACTCGCAAACGTCTCGTAGCTGGGCTTTACGTACAGTTTGCACGGCGTCTTCCCAGACCGATAGAATCACGCCACGTTGGCGCAGGAGGTAGATCGTGTCCAGAGCCATCGTGAGCGTCAGTCGATACTCAGTCAACGCAGAGCTCGCCACGCCTACGTCATCACTGCTGTCGCTCTTCGCTTCGCTGAGCACCACCAGCAATTCAGCCTGGAAGGTCGGCGAGAACTCACATACCGAGCCACACAAGAAGCAGGTGTGTGTGGCTGAGGCATTGACCAACTCAACTCCGTTTGTCGTAGGATCTCGAGGACCAGAGGCCTCTACTTCGGCTGGCCGGTGGCGCTTGGACCGCCCGAGCTTGGCACGAAGGAACTCAGCGATCTGGACTGCCGAGTCGCGGGCTGTGAAGCAACCGCTGTTGTCCGTCGGCATCTCCACGAGGCTCGTGGCCTGGAAGTCCACAACCCTTGTGAGCCACCAGACACCCTCAGTGTCCTTGATGAAGTCCGCGGTCATCGCATGGAAGAGCAGTGCCGGGAGCTGCATCTGCACGTGCTCCACGAGCCTCGCGGTGGCCTGCACGCCCTCAGTAATGGGCGTTCCACGCAGCTTGGGCCATCGCACACAACCTCTTGCATCTGGAGAGACGGTGACGCAGTAGAACCGTGCAAGCTGAGCTGCTTTGGCCATGGCGACCTCATAAGCGGCATTCACCGCTGCCATTGTCGAAGTGGTTGGGACAGTCGAAGATGCAGCAGATGCAGTCCGACCGTCGACGGTGCTGACAGAAGACGCCGCATCCTCCGGGGCCTCTGTGCTTTTCAAACTGAACTACCGGACGGGAAAGACAGCAGCAATTGTGTCAAGGACCAGCACGTTGACAGAGGATCTAGACACACAAGCGTACCCGCTGGTGAGGTTGACCGCGAAGCATTTGCGCTCCTGTCCGCTCCAGAAGATGCGGTAGACGCTGGCTTGTGAGCCCCGACAGTGCACGAATTGCTGGATGCAGACGGGCAGATCGCAGGGCACAGCCAGCACCGGGTCGAGCGTGCGGTGGGTGAGCACGACGGCGCTGCCCCCGCTCGAGTGACTGCTGTTGCTGCTCTTCCAGTGCGCCACGCTCCGCACCGCAAGCACTGGATCTCGATCGCCGCCAGTTTCCGTGGCACCAGAGACCGAAGAAGTCGATGGAGAGGCCAGCAGATCGCTGTGCAGTTTCCTGCGCCAGAGCGGCGTCGTGTCCTCGCGTATAACGTGGCCTTGGGCGTCCGTTCGCAGCCACAGCACCGTCTCCTGGCCGTTGGAGCGCTCGCAGATCACAGTAAGCGGCAGGTTCACACGCAGTTTCCGCTGTGAACCAATGGCGCCACTCTTGCCGCAACTAGTATTGGCGTCGCTGCTCGAAACGCCGCCATCCCCGAGAGGCTGCAGGTACTTGTAAAAGAAGAGCAGCGGCTTCACTTCTCGAGGGCATGGGAAGCCGCCGTCGCTCTGGAGACCGCGCTGGGTCTGCCAGAGCGCCGACGACTGCACCTCGGACCGCAAGCGAGCGCTCAGCGACTCGCCTCGCTGCCGTCCGTGCATTCCGGCCAACAACCAGCCAGATGGGCGCATCGGAAGCAGACGCACCCGGCCATAACGGCCACTCTGCTGGCTGGCTATAAATACGAACAGCACCTAGCGCTACAAGCCCGCCATCTAACTTCAATATTGCGTGTCTGTTTGTCGGTCGCGGGTCGGTCGGACATGCAATTTGCTGGTGCTCGTATTGCGCACCAGGCTGTTAGCCGCGTGCGCAAACACCTGCACGTGCATTTCCGCCTGGCAGGGCGGAATTTCCTGTGGCTTGAGAGCCAAGTTGGCCTGGTGCAATTGCAGCCGAACGCAAGTCGTTCATGTTAAACCGCGAAGTATTCCTGGAATTGTACCCCCCCGCATCATCATCCAGCCAGCAGAGATCCCGTATGACGAGCACGCGTCACGGTCGGTCACTTCCGCCACTCTGAGTCTGAGACGGACTCAGATTCTCAGGGTTGTTCACGTAAAACCCGGCGGTGCGAGTTCAAGTTGCATACAAAGCAGAAGCGGGAAGCCTCTTCACTCCTCGAACGGCTCGCTGGCCCAGACAGTCGCTTTCTTGCCGCTCTCGCCGCCCGCCGCTCCCCACACGCACATATACAGCCTTCGTCGCGTTCCCCCGTGCCTACCCGGACTTCTCCGCCGCTCTAACATCCAAAAACGCCGTCACAAATGGAAGGGAAAGCGTCCGTCTCGTTCGATGCCGTGATGCAGCTCGCCTTCTGCATGGAAGGCCGCGATAAGCTCACCAAGGTACGTCCTTGACCCACATGCGTCGTCTATCAGCTCTCCTGCGTGTGAGCTGTCGTTTGATGGTCTGGTTGTCGCTGTGCGGTGCGTAGATGATGCAATACGGCAGCCGCGCCATGGCCTTCTACATCCTGTCGGCGGACCCGAAGAGCGACGTGGGCAAGCGGCTCCACACGATGTACAAGGTGATGCAGCAGTCGCGCAAGGCCTTCCGCCTGGGCAAGAGCGCCACGTACGCCAAGAAGCTGCAGGCGCTGGCGCACAACAAGGCGCTGCCCGAGTGGCAGAAGTCGCTGCAGTTCATCCAGAACGTGGGCATGTTCGGCTTCTTCGTCTGCGACAACATGGTGTTTGCCAGCCACGCCAAGCTGCTGCACTTCGACGCCGAGGAGACGGCGCGGCGCGGTGGCGTCATGTGGTTCTGCGCCAACATGGCCGGCTTTTTCGCGGCCGTGGACAGCCTCAACGCCGACGTGGAGAAGGAGAAGTGCGTGCGCGACATCCTGGCATCTGAGGACGACGCGGCCCGCGTGGAGGCGCTGCAGATTCAGCTGGACGCGCTGCGCAGCGGCCGCTTCAAGAAGCTGTTGGCCGTGCTCAAGGTCACGTGCGATCTCATCGTGTCCTCCAACACGAGCGGCGTGCGACTGGCGGAGCGCATCACCGGCTCCAAGCTTCACGACGGCATCATCGGCTCCGTGGGCTGCGTGTCTGCCGCCGTGGTGCTCTACAACGCCTGGCCCAACGCGCCGAAGAAGGCGCTCCCGGCCAGTGACAAGAGTGACAGCAAGTGAGGAAGAGACGACGAGAGGCAGCAAGGCAAGGCTCCTGCTCTCGGAGGAAGCGCTTGATTGTTGGCTCTAGTTGCACTGCTTCATACACATAACTTTGGATCGCAATGACTACATGTAGCGCATGCAGTTGCCTAAATGGGCGTCGTAGTGTTTACCTATCGTAGTGCATCCCGTCGATGCAATAAACAATTTAGGACTAATATTTTACGGATTGAGCGGACAGAGGGATAGGGGCGGCGGACAACGTCCGCTCACATGTGTTTAGGGTTCAGCACAAGTGGCTGCATGGACTTGAGCGAGAACGTGGGCTCCGCAGGCATGACGACGCTAATGAGGACAATTCCGGTTGTTAATTTCTGCGTGAGCTCGTGCCTGGGCCGAAGCGCGTTCACAGCAAGGCAGACGCACGGGTTTAAGCAGCCGCAGTTAGATTGACCGTCCTTTTCGTATCTTGTGGGCTCATGCGTTGAGGGACTGGGCTCCCCTGGCACTGTTATGCGCCGAATTCGGACGATTGCGTGGACCAAAAGTGGCGACGTCATATAGCACTGGTGCTTGAAGCAAACCGGCTGCAGCCTATCCGGATGTCGTCCATTACATGCATCGACCGACGCTCATTTGAGTCGCACGCTGCGGACGCACGCCGGGCACCAGAAGCACCCAACGAAGGTGCTCTTGATCCCTGATTGCTCGTCCCATTTCTCGGGCCGTCCCCACCAGAACAACACAGGAGCGCAATGTGCAACCAGCTTCCAGCTTGACCATTGAGTCAGCACTCAAGGCATAGGATAGCAGAGCCGCCGTGAAACCAGTTTGCATGTATCGCGCCATGGCTTGGCTGAAAGTATCCCAATCGCTGCAACAGTTGCTGCTCGTCACCGCCCTAGCATGGATAGTACGTTATCCCAGCAAACCGTCCCAATTCGACCACCTCCCTGCCGCTCCTCGGATTTTGCTGGTGCCAGCACTCACCGTGCCACCATCCATCCACTCTCATCAGGGAATGCACCAAAACCGCATGGGAACGACAGGTGCCACTTCGTCGCCACAAGGGGATACTTCGAAGTAATCACCGGGGTGTAAAACGATCGAGTGTTTACGAGCTGAAGAGTGCGTGGCAGGCTGACAAATCGTCAGCCGCGAAAAGATCCGGGCAGGCACGTGATCGTCAACCTGGACAAGCAGTTTTCGCTATTCAAAGCCTCCACATACCCAAAGAAACAGGTGAAAGCGGTGTTGTGGTCCAGCTCAGTGCACTCAAGTGTCGCACGTAGGCAATCCCCAACTCCTTCCCATCTCGCGATCTTCGTAGGAACCTCCTCTGTCGAGTTCCCCCTCTGTTAGTCAAACAATAGACGTTCCAATTTGCAGTCGTGGTCATTTTCAGCGCACATTTTCCAATTCACCTTCTCCTCGGCACTCGCACCTCCAGCACCAGCAGTTCAAGTACTTGATCATGCGCGTCTACGCTCTATTGATGACGGCTGCCGCTGCTGTGACTCCAGTCTTCGCTGGCAGCAACACCTCGTCGTTACCAGAGATTGAGCTCGACTACACTACCATTCGTGCCGTTGGCGGCAACACTACGGTCGGCTACTACAAGTACCAGAACATTCGCTTCGCCGCCGTCCCCACGGGCGACCTGCGTTTCGCTGCCCCGGAGTCGCCTCCTGTCGAAACTGAGGTCAACACGGGAGACCTCGTCGATGCCGACGTTGACTGCAAGACGTCGGAGGACTGTCTGTACCTGGATGTCTGGGCTCCTGCCGACGCTGTTGGCCGCAATTTGCCCGTGATGGTCTGGACCTACGGCGGTGGCTTCACGGGCGGCTCCAAGTCAGAAAACACCCCTGAAGGACTCTTCGATCTGAGCCAGGACTTCGTCTACGTGGCCTACAACTACCGTGTGGGCATCACTGGTCTCACCAACGGCCCGACTTACCAACACGAAGGTGGCACTGCCAACCTGTGTGTCTGGGATGCCACCAAAGCCTTCGAGTGGGTCCAGAAGTACATCAGTAACTGGGGCGGCAACCCGGACGATGTGACGGCTGTGGGTTTCTCCGCCGGTGGCTCCCAGGTGATGTTCCAAATGACGCGCTTCGGTGGCAATGCGCCTCAACTGTTCAACAAAGCGTACATCATGTCTCCGGGATATGTGCCGGGTGCTGGTCACCACCACGCCGAGCAGTTCTGGCAGAACGTGTCGTCTTCTCTGGGCTGCGATGGTGGCCACCTGGACTGTATGCGGGAAGTGGACTTCGACGACCTTGTGGACGCATCCAATGACATCGTCGATACGTACACGTACCAGATGCAGCCTCGCGTCGACGGCTTCATCATCCCCGACACGTACGAGGCCGAGTTGTACCAGGGCCACTTCAACTTCTCAGGCCCGTGTGTGATCTCCCACGAACAGCACGAAGCCAACAGCCAGGCGTACTCTGGAGTCGACACCCAGGAAGATGTGTCCACGTACCTTCGCATCTTCTTCCCGTCGATCTCGGACGACATGGTCGACGAGCTGCTGGAGCTGTACCCTGAGGCCGACTACGAGAGCGCTGGTCTCCGTTTTGCCGACATGAAGCAATCGTTCGATTTGACTGGCAAGGATCTGGCGTTGACGAACGCTCTGAAGAACTCGACCTGGAATGCCGAGGTGGCGCTGGGTGCTGCCACCCACGGTGTTGACCAAGACTACTACTGGTACAGCACATACACCCTCTCGACCTCGTCGGGTAGCAGCTCGTCGGAGGATACAGCTACAACCACCACCGCTGCGTCCTCGTCGGGCGACTCAACCGCTATACCCGGCATGGCTGACAGCTCGTCGTCGGTGAACGCGACGATTGCCGTCACGATGCAGAAGTACCTCATGTCCTTCGTCCTCACGAGCGACCCGAACACCGTGTGGGCCGACGACAAGCTGTACTGGCCCCAATACGGCAACGAGTCGGGTCCCGGCACGCAGATCGTGTTCAACGACACGTTCACTCTGGCTGAGGACGACCTGGCGAACGAGAAGAGTCTGTTCTGGAACAAGGCGCTGTGGTACTAAGGCTGCTGCA